>JABYPW010001628.1:0-14467 GCA_016880775.1 Phymatotrichopsis omnivora
CCGATAACCAGTAGAAATCCCGAAAATGAAATAAAAATTAAAATATCAAAACTAAGACAACAAACTGTTAAAAAGTGAAGCCTAAGCCCTCCAATCAAACATTTCAAGGACACCTGGAAAACGACGGTATTGATGAACGAATACAGAAGGCCGAGCACTGCCACTTTCATGTTCCAGAAGGAGCGCACGCGGATCTAGAACACGGCGAAGTTGAGTATAGGGATTACCGATACCAGGAACGCCGCCAGCCAGATCGGTATGATATTTTTTGCGGAGCGGATAAGAGAAATGAGCGTAAACAACCTCGCCATCACGTATTACCTGTCGGCGGAGCAAAACATTTAACCAGTTGCTTGCGCAGAGCTGAAAATTGAAAGCGTTGGGGCTAGTATACAAATCATGGTAATGAGATCCAGCCAAATTCTACTCCCTGAACATCGGTCAGGAGTATAAGTAAGCTTCGGGAAACCCTCTGGCTGTATGTTCTGCCGTTCACCCCGTCGACGTTTTTGAGGTAGGGCGCCCCGGGAACTGAAGTGTCTGCGTTGCAAGAGCTGGGTAGTGATCCATTTGCGGTGTTACACTCGGATAATAAATGTCTTTCTTTTTTTATTTTTATTTTTATTTTATTCCCTTTGTATTTGCATTAGGTACATATACAGCACATGCACTGTGCAAGTGCATGGACAGATTCCTAATTAGAGAAGTAATCCAATGCTTGCTACGGGCTGCGCGTCGTAGAGCGAGATACTCTTACCCGGTATTCTTATACTTGCAATATCGTGGCGCTTCTTATCCAAAATTTCTCTTCTAATGGCCACAGACTTATGTGTCAGACCCCGCCCATGTCTCCACTCCGAATAAGGATTACCTCATGCGCTAGATCTAGTTCTATGTTGCCAAAAAGCGTGGAAACTTGGAATTCTCATGAAATCTATTTCAATTTCCAGTTTACGCTACAGAGACCAACAACTTAAACCAAATCCTCCACAAGTTCACTGGCGAAACTTCGATCGCTGTATTTAAAAACTTCCCAAGGGATAGGTACTTGAACGTGGGAAATACATCTTTTATGTATGAGAAGCGGTTGATCAGTCCCGAGCTGGGGCAAGATTAACTTCACTCCAGCGAAATTCAAGCCCTCGCAACAAAAGGGTAACATGGTGACACTCCATTTGACATTTCATGTAAATAGGAAAAAAAGCAGATGACAAATAAGGCAAGTCCGGTATGTGAGTTTGCAGACTCAGCGTGTAAAGGGAAAAGTTCACATTTGCGATCTTTGAATTCCGTAGATGTCAGAGACAACCCAACCCAAAACAGAAAAGAGAAAAAGAACAATGCATAAGCCCAGCGAAAAAGAGTGAATTTTTCGACTCCCACATTACCACCATAACGAACGCCGCAACCCCCAACCATCAATGATCATCTTCTTTCCCACCTCCTCCAATCCGGCAACGACTTCAAAATTCTATTAAAATCCCAGCTGCTCTACTCCATAACGTTCTCTAATCTTTTTCTAGCCCCCTCAACCTCCTCATAATACCTACGGATCCTGAAGCGCGAGTCATTCCTAGTCCACTGATATACCTCACCAAAAAAATCTTGTTTATGCCGCCATCCTCAATACCCACAATCCCAAACCTCCGCTTGCCAGTTCCATCAGACTACCGCATTCATATTTCTCCGCCACGGCAAAAACCTTGACGTTTTCCCCTTTGGGCCACCAGAGTTCAAAACGTCATTCATGACTAGAAGGTAGCGACAGGAGTAACCGACGTAGAAATACGATATTAAGCAGGCAATGGCCTCTCAATCGTCATCCGGGAGGGCAAGGAACGAAGTACTCGGAAGGCACTGCAAGAGGCCCCTGGGAGGCAAGGGGGAGAAGCGCAAGGATATCGGAAGGAGCGTTGAAGATGTAGGGTTATGGTGGAGGGCCGGCGTGAAGGGAGAAGAGCGGTAAGGAGAATTGCTGCAGCTGTTAGCAATTCGTATGTAGTCAGGTTTAAGCTTCTCGAAGGGGAGAGAGACACCTAGCAGCGGCAGAGAATCTCTGGTCGTAGTGCGGGTTCAGCAGTAGAGAGCTGTACATAAATGGCGTAAATGAGGGTTCCCTCTTCTCTTGTACCTCCATTTCAACTTTTTGCAGGAGATACGCTGTAATTAAACCGTCAACCCAACGAATTCTAGCGCCTAAACTTCCAAACATCAGTTTCTAGCACATCTACGTACCTTCTTTTTCAGTGATGCGGATGGAAATGTCGATAGCGAAGATACACCAAGGTCTCTTAAAAGCATCGGCGATAACGCAAGCAAAAATGAGAGTTCCAGGGTGCGAACGGCGCCAGAAACAAAACATATTGCTCACATGTTATGACATTGTTAGTCCGAAGCTCGTGCACACAAACGCCGCTGTTGGAAAGACTGGTCGTAGAAGCAGGTTCGCGCTGGCTATTCTGAATCAAGGTGAAATCTCACGCTATTCGTAATGTTGTTGCGTAGCTTTCGATCTTTTTGACGGAAGTCCGAAGGCCATCTTGTCGCGGGATCACAATGTATCACTCGATAACCAGAAACTCCGGGGTCTTTAGACTTGTATATTGGAAAGTTGTGCAACAAGCGAGTGGCATAACATTAGAGATTTGCTCTTGTTATTGAATCACCGCCGTATTTATGCAACTACAGGCCCTTGTAAATCCTGCTTGGCTTTTCTTAGCTCCTAGAACACACTTTTGAAAAATGACCACAACTCCCCTGCCGCATCCCCTGATAGAGAGGAGAAAATGTTGACATAAGATCATTTCCTAGCCAAAAAAAAAAAAAAAAGACAAGAAAACTTAGGGAGTAGCACTCCAACATTTCCGAGTGTTCGGATTATGAGATGCGTAGAGAAGCTGAATATATTGAATTGCAGAGCAATAAAGCAGACAACCACAAGATCGATGAAGAGAAAAATTCAGTATGCCATCCAAGACTATATATTACAATAGATGACGCGTAATTAGGTCATCGGGGATGTACCAGCGCCACTTGCACCAAATACCGCTAGTTACCGCACCACCATTCCGAACACCGAGCAGTCCGGTGGGTCCGCACCTCCCACTGCAACAATACCCGCAGTTTTCTCCTGATCCTTGACTTGTGTCGATTCCACCAGAACCATCTCCATTCAAGGAACAACACTTGCCCCCTCTTTTCGTCTTGCTAAGAAATAGAGCATTCAATATGTATCTACAAACTTGTTGATTAGTTTGTACTAACCAGTTGTGAAATTATTTCATTCGTCCCAACGTATTACCACTACATTTCCCAGTCGGCAGCTGTTGACCACTGCAACCTCGTTGAGGACAAAAACAATCATCGTGGACAGAGATGGATCCCACTATAGAGCTAGGACCCACAAGAGCAGTGGCAATAAAAGTCTTGCATGTTTGTTGGATGTAAAAGCCAAGGGAGACAACGACCCAGTCAAGTCTGGTTTGCATCCTTAGTGCTCTTTCCAAAATATGCGTGTGCACTAACCACATATCACATGACATAGACCAATTTGCTCACCCCGCTTTTAACAACGATCTTTGCTCTGGTTTTCTATTCCTCTGATTCACAATCTGCTATTATATCCTATCTTAGCGGTCACTAGAAGTTCCTATTATTTGCCCTCAAAAAGGCTCTAGTTCCAGGAAGCCATAACAATCATGCCGGAGGAAAACCCATCGATATCCACGCTTGCAGCAATGGCGGTACAAAACGATACGAAGCAGCTTCAACTCTATGCTGACAGCGTTCGCAACTTATAATTCTTGGGCGATGACTGCAAGAACCACAGGCTATTCAGAGATGTGAGCTTCCCACAGCTAGAGCGTGTTTCGATAGATGCTTCGGAAGAAAACGAGAGCTCTTTGCTTGAACCATATCTTCAGCCCGGCTTGAAGATTTTCGAGTTCTACGGGGGACGCATCTCAGATGACTTTCTCGAGAAACTTCAGGTAAGCAGCATTTATATTCTGTAGTTTTACCGCTGAGTTGCCGCAGAAAGCATGCCCAGAGCTCGAAGAAGTCCTCATCGACAGCCCGCGCGATTTAATTACCCCCCAAGGTTTCTTACGATTTTTACACAACGTTCGATACTTAAAAACGCTCACTGTCATGTTCGACATGGACAAAATAGTCACTGATGACATATATATCAACCTCGCAACACGGCCAGGCCTTCGCTCCCTAGGTCTCCAAAAGCGCCTTACTTCTCAACTTGTTTCCGATGCCGAATATCGTCAACAAGAGTTACGCTCCCAACATCAGGTGCTGGAAGAGGGAAGACTTTTCCCAGACCTTCGTGAACTTACCTGCACCGCTGAGGCTGGGGGAATCCTTAGTCTCTCCTCCCACCTATCCCAGCTTGATCGTTTAGAAATGACACTCGTGAACAACTACGCCTTCATTACCCCCTCTGGGGGGTTCCTCTCATTGCTCTCCGCTTCCTGCCCCAACCTGCAGTTTCTGGACATACGATATAATACAACAGAAGCCACAGAAATTCATCATGACGAGCTTCTGTTCCTGGCGCAAAAACTTCGACATCTTAAGCACTTGAGTCTGTGTGAGGATAATATCCTGGCTCGCGAACTCCGGGATGTCCATATTGTGAAGATCGTCAAAGAAGTGAAGGAAATGGAGGTTTTAAGGCTCGGGTTTCAGTGCACATTAACCGATGAGGCTTTGAGAGGGGTGGGGAAATATTGCGGTGGCACGTTGGTGGAGTGCGAACTTTGGGGCACTTGCAACCTCTCAAGTCTTGACAGAGAAGGTGTTTTGTTCCCGGTGTTGAAAGGGCTGACTATCGGCAAAGTCGTATCTTCGACTTCACCAGATCAAATAACTGATGATGCTAAGAGGATTGCCGAGGTGCTGCAAGAATGTGCGCCAAGACTGGAATTCTTTGAGAGTATTGATGAAAGTTCATTTGATCGAGTGGTTGAAGAGGCTTGGAGAAAGCTTTTACAGCAGAAATAGCTAATTGTGTTGGAAATCAACTTTCATATCTACAAAGACTGCTGTTGGGCTTGAGAGACTGTTTCGTTATTTTTGTTCCGTTATGTTTGAAGCCATCTCCTTTTTGCCCACTCTCTGGCCCATGCCTATCGCTCTCTCTGTATGAACATCATTTAATTATCCCTCTTCTTTTTTCAAATGATTAATCTCACGGCCTTGTTGATCACTATTTCCTATATGGTATTACTACCATTTTGATGGAACCTTTCCCCCCGATATGTACTGCTCTGTAGTCTCGCAATCTAGGCTGTCTGGGAGATCGAGCACAGCTACACCTTGATATTCCCAATCTAGTTATACCGGATCCCTTGATATACCGCGTATATTTCGCTCGAACCTCCGACTCCCACACAAATCTGTTCGATATAGGGGATAAAGCTTAATACCGGATCCGGATGAGATATTACAAGATCCCTGTTACCATAGAAAATAAATTTGCTATACACGCACACGTACCAGATTACAAGTGGGATTCTGAAGAATTATAAGTGATAAAAAATTTTTAAAAAAAAAAATTACCGCAAAAGAAGAGCACACGTATCTCCAAATTACATCCACCGAATAAACCATACGACTGTGATTCACTCCTGTCATATCTGTGCCCCATTATTCTTCTTCGTCATTCTTTTTTGCGTTTGCGACTGGTTGCGCACGGGTCTCTTTGGCAGAGGAGGAAGCAGGCAGGCTTTTACCAGACATGCTACCCGAGTAGAACGTAATTCCATTCTATTTATGAATGGCGGCCTCCTCAACCTCCTCATACGCACAGATCCGCAAGCACGAATCTCTCCTAGTCCACTAATATACCTCACCAAAAAACTTGTCCACGCCGCCATCCTCAATGCCCACAGTCTCAACCTCCACCTTGCCGGTTCCACCAGACCACAGCATTCGTATTTCTCCGCTGCAGCAAAAACCCTGACGTCTTTTCCTTCGGGCCATCAGAGTTCAAAACTGCCTTCATGGCTGGAAGGTAGTGACAGTAGCCGCCGACGTAGAAGCGCAAGGATCTGGGAGTGAGCATTGAAGAAGTAGGGTTATATTGGAGGGCCGGCATGGAGGAAGAAGAGCCGTGAGTAGAATTTGCTGCAGCCGTTAGCAATTCGTATATAATCAAGTTTAAGTCCCCCGAGAAGGGGAGAGACACGTAGCAGCGGCAAAGAATATCTGGTCATAATGCGAGTTGAACTGTAGAGGGGAAGGGGAGTGTGGGGGGGCGTACGTGTGGGTTTCGCATTTCCGGTGCCTCCATTTTAACTTTATGCAAGAGGGTCGCTGTAATACCGCCAACTCAACGAATTCTAGCACTTAGACTTCCAAGCACCGGTTTCTGGCACGTCTACGTTCCTGGTTTTCGGGGATGCGGATGGAAATATCGATAGCGAAGATACACCAATCTCATAAGAGTTACGGGATGCGGACGGTGCCGGAAACAAGACGCGTTGGTCACATGCTATGACATCGTTAGTCTGAAGCTTGCACATACAAACGTCGCTGATGGTCGTGGAAGCAGGTTCACACTAGCTATTCTGAATCAAGGTGAAATCTCATCCAACTTGTAAGTTGTTGCGTAGCTTTCGGTATTTTTGACGGAAGTCCGACGACCATACTATCGCTGGATCACGATGTATCACTCGATGGGCAGAAACTCCAGGGTCCCGCGTGATAGAGAACGCAAGCCGGAGTAAAAGCCAAAGCAAACATCCGAAAGCACAACGCAGCGGAGTACAGCATATGAATCTCAGACTCTACTCTGCTTCTCCCTCCGCTGTGCCCACTCCACCTCCAACACGCCAGTTACTAACCCTCCCCAAACTTCCCCCTCCACCGCAGCAACGCCAACCACCCGCCGAATATCAGCCAGCATAGTGACAGCCACGTGCATCTTCACGCATGACTACTACGTCCTCTACCGTCATCAGCCGCTAATCCTGCAAAATATCTGCCAAAAAAGTCATACACAACCGCTGAGTTGCGACTTGCCAACCTTCCCGAGGTAGCCGGAGGTACCGTTATTGTCACGGCGTCTCTCGCTGCCCGGAGGTCTGCCATTGCAATGACGCCTGTTATTTCTGAGATGCCTCTGCTTGTCTCGAGACCTGTCGTTGTCACGACACCTCCCGCCGCCGGGGCCGGGAGACGTATTGTCACCACCCCGACCCACAACAATACCGATAAAGGTGTTGATATCGGTACAAACCGCGAGCTTGAGGGGAATGGCAACTTGGAGAGGAATTATCAGGCCGTAATCCAACCTTGTGGGACCTTCACCATTTTGAGACCGAGGGAGATGATGTTTTCCGAGATGATTATTCGAGATGGCAGAGGAACGAAAGGGGAGAGCATGCGGAATAGCAGGTACGTATAGGTAATACTAATTTTAGGAGTCCCCCTTTACTTGGGAGTGATTGGGTTGTCATAGATAGATAAAGAGTTCTAGTCGAAGACAGGCCGCGGTAATTGAAGAATAATGGTCTTTGTTGGAGAAAAAATTTGGCGGATTTTTTGTTTCACCACGCCCCACACCATCTCCTCGATTTTTCTATTATTTGGTTATTGTTTTGCTGCTGGATTGGGATTGCTGAACTACGTGTAAAATATGTTTGCAAACAGTCTAAAACTGCCGCCACCGGTACTGCGTAACTAGCTCTTAGCAAACCGGAGCAAGTCCTCACTCCACCCTTCCCACTCTATATTGAGACTCATGAAAAAGTAGAACTGGGCTGCCGGAACATTGGTGAAGCCTTCAACGCACAGCGCAAAGCTCTGGACACTTTAATACCGCTGGCAGATTTTTACATACACCGCCAGAATTCGTAAGTGGGCTTATCGATATTAAATTTAGATAGATATATCGAAATAATGGAGAGAGTATTGGAAAGAGCAGACCAGGAATACGTACACTATACGGATTGGAAGAAAAACAGAGGCTAAGAGGTGCAATTAGGTGTTTGATGGATAGGGATGGATAGGAATAAGTTGCAGGGCAGGCTAGAAGTAATCAGATGTCCCGTGCTGATTGTGCAGGTTTGTGACCACCAACTTCATAATTTACTAAGAAGAGGTAGTGATGTAAAGAATATATAAGACGGCGGATGAGGTGTATTCGGTTAAGTTGGTGGAGGAGGAGAAGAATGAGTTGGTTAACGCACAGGTTGAAACGGAAATAATAGGGGTGGAAAGTACTTTATTGACGATAGTTATTCAAAGTTGGTTAATGAGTTAATTGAAAAATTTGTTAAAAAGAATGCAGCGAGTAATTGGACTGGATAGCAATTTTTCAATGGATTTGAAATGATACAGGGTGCATTGTGTGAGTTTCCCATTTTAGAGTGAATTTTACTAGATGTTTTGTTTTAATTGTTATTATTATTTTAATTTTTTTTATTTATATACCTATTTATTTACTTATTTTTGATGTTGAAATTTCTGGCGCAAAGCAATACATTTATACTAGATACCAACACCTATATACGTGTGCGCCGACGACGGATTGCGATTAGCCTTAAATTATTGGAGCAACCGGTAGCAATAAGTGTGGCTACCGTCTATTTTGCGTGCCAATCGTTATATCTGCAGTAGGGGTCTTGAATGTGCGTTTTTGAGCTTGTATGTACTTGCAGAAGGTTTAGTGAGAGCACCCTTTATCCAAGCATGGTGCGACGATAGAAGACTGAGTAGAGCTATCCTTCGAAGCCGCACTTTATTCAATCTTTTCTGCTCATCTTCGTTTTTTTTTCGCAACCCGTTAGACGAGCCCCGCCTCAAGACAAGTCACTGGGTTGTCAGTTGCCAGTTATTTTTGTAAGCGTTACATATTCTTAATAGATACAATTAAACTTCCATCCCCAATCGTGAATCTCGACTACTATTGCCATCCGTTTTACACTGCACTTCTTCGACTTCAACGTACATATATACCGTCATTAAAATTTTCTAACACAACCCTTATTCCCTAAACAACCATCCGATCGTCGGCTCACAGCATCTCGAAAAGACCCTGACACTCTCAGAGTTGCCTCAACTTTTAACCCATCTTTACTCCAGCCACAACATCCGCCGGGAATGTGGAAATAATTTTCGTATATCTACATGTATTTTACATCGCCCGTCACACATATTAGCGTGACAGCCATTTCGCTCCCCCGATGAACTTTTCCTGGGATTGTTGAAACCTCAAGAAGGGAAGGCTTTGAGAGGGAAGGAAGCAGACGTGTTCAAGCACGTTTTTTTAAGCCGCTAAGGAGTTTGTTAAGTATTTGGTGACTCGTGAGACGCGCGGAGTAAAATAAGGAGGTGTGGAGGCGATTTAAAGCTCTGTTTAGAGTGGCTTAAACCGGGGAAGGGGTTTTGGTGGTGCACTGGGTTTGCTTGACAGTGATTCTCTTTGTCGAATCAGTTACACACCTAACTACCGCAAGCTACAACACTGAAAAGCGAAGCTTCCCAGCGGGACATCGCGGAAACAAGCGAGCGAGACGCAATATGTTTCGCTGAGCTTGGTCTGAGGTGCACGGTTTCGCAGAGATATTCCGCTGAGTAAAAGCTCTACTGAGAGAGTATGTAACTTCGTGGGTAAAGACACTTGTACGTCGAAATAACTGAGGTTTGAGATTGAATAGACGTGATACAGTTGCAGGTTCGTTACGTTTCTACGTGACGTGTTGAGGGCTACTTTGATAATGTTGACAATGCAAGTTAAAGATTTTTTTTTTTTCGATAACGGGAAACAATATTGTCGCTCAAGGCTCGGGGGAGGTTATTGTATTTACGATTTTTGCACAAGTTCTGTGACGAATTTCCCGCTTTTATGAGATTATGAGAATATGATATCTCAATTCACCGAGGACGATAATTATTTAAATACTTCTAGCGAGAGTCCCTCTCTCAGCCTTTCTTCCAAAGCCGCTGTTTACTCCACTGCGGATTCTTATGCACAGTTAGTTACTTTTTATTCTTCTCACGTTACGTTCGTCGTTCTGGCCAGCTAACAACACTTTCCCCTCCATTGATACTTTTTTTTTAAAATCTCTCAAGGCTGGTCCCCTCGGTCACTTCAAAGATCCAACTTCCATTCCTCTTCCAAATACTCGATTAATAAGTACCGTTTCTGTTGGAAGATACGACTCACCATCCCCTAACCTGCACGTTAGCTTGTATTCCACTCCAGCGTGTACTCGGATTTGTTTGCGCACCTCACGTGTTTCCGTCCTTCGTGTTTTCCGCTTCACTGTTTAATCCCGCCGTTGTTTCCATGTTCACTGGTGTTTCTTGCTACTGGCTTCACAATTATATAATTCGCATGTATTTCACGTTTGCCACCGTGGAAATTCGATCCAATTCGCCGATGCATACAAAAACATCTCGTCCACATTCATTCGCGATCTCCATTTTATAGATTATGAGGTCTGGTTCTGCGCGCGAGGCCAGATAACCCTCCTTTGCACTTCTGATGCCTCTTGTCTTTTGAAATAGCAATTGATTATAGAAGACTTCAATATATTGAAAGGACTGAAAAAAAAAAAAAAAAAAGAAATCGAAACGAAACGAAACAAAAAAAACCGGGAGCGTCTCGTATAGACAGAACCCAAATCAAAGTGACAGGTACCTTTCTCCAAAAACATTCCAAATGTTTCCATCAAATTCCCGTCATCGCCGTAAAATATTTCTACAGGAATTTCGTAAGATTCCACACAAGATCACATGATAAGGAAATCTATTTTTATTTTTATTTTTATTCCCTTTGTATTTGATTTTAGGTACACGTGTATACGCATTGTGCAAGTACACGGACGGGTTTGTAATTAAAAAAAAAAAAAATCCAATCCTCGCTACGCGCTGCGTGTTGCAGAGTGAGATCTTCTTACTCTGCAGTCTTGTATATAAGTGCAATATCGTAAAGTCCATTACCCAAAACGTCTGCTCTATATTGCCACAGACTCACTGTGTCAGACTTCGTTCATGTCCCCACTCCAAATAAGGATTATCTCATGCGCTGGTTTTATGTGCCAAAAAGCGTGGGAAGGTGGAATTCTCATGAAGTCTCTTTCAATTTCGAGTTGATTCTACAGAAACCAGCAACCTAAACCAAATTCTCCACGAGTCCATTCGCAAAACTTCGACCGCCGTATTGAAAAAAAAAAAAAAAAAAAAAAAAAAACCTTCCCAAGGAATGGGTACTTGAACGTGGGAAATACAATCTTTTATGTTTGAGAAACGGCTGATCAGTCCCGAGCCGGGTCAAGAATAACTTCATTCTAGCGAAATTCAGGCCCATGTGGTCACGTTGAAAAGTTAACATTGTGACACTCCATTTGACATTTCATGTAAGTAGGGAAAAAAAAGCAGACGACAGACAAGGCAAGTGCGGTATGTGAGTTGGCAAACTCAGCGTGTAAAAGAAAGTTTACATTTGGAATCTTTGAATTCCGTAGATGTCAGGGACAACTCAACCAGAAACAGCAAAGAGAAAAGAGAAAAATACATAGGCCCAGCGAAAAAGAGTGAATTTCCTGATTTTCACATTACAACCATTACGAACGCCACAACTTCGACCCTCCACAACAATCAATCAATCACCTCCTTGCCCACCTCCTCCACCAACACCTCCTCCAACCCCGGCAATGCCCTCAAAATTCTGTCAAAGTCCCAGCCACTCTCCTCCATAACGTTCTCCAATCTTTTTCTGGCTCCCTCAACGTCCTCATACCCACGGATTCTCAAGCGCGAGTTTTTTCTAGTCCACTGATATACCTCTTCCAAAAACTTGTCCACGCCACCATCCTCAATGCCTACCATCCCTAACTTGCACCTCGCCAGTTCCATCAGACTACCGCATTCATATTTCTCCGCCGCGGCAAAAACCTTGACGTGCAGCTCCCGCTTATAGCCTTTCTTCTCGAGTCCGTCGATTTTCTTCCCTTTCGGGCCACCCGAGTTCAGAACGGCCTTCATGACTGGAAGGTATGGACGGTAGTCGCCGACATAGAGGTACGATACGAGGCAGGCAATGGCCTCGCAGTCGTCATCCGGGAGGGTGACGATGAAGCGGGAGTACTTGGAAGGGTGTTTCAAGGAGGCTTCTTGAAGACGGGGGAGACGCGCAAGGATCTCGGAGTGAGAATTGAAGAGGTAGGGTTGTGGTGAGGGGCCGACGTGAAGGGAGAGGAGCGGTGAGGAGAATTTACTGCAGTTGTTAGAAATTGGTATATAGTCAGGCCCACGCTTCTCGAGGAAGGAAGAGACACCTAGCAGCGGCAGAGAATCTTTGGTCGTAGTGTGGGTTGAGCGGTAGGAAGCTGTACATAAATGGCGTACGTATGCGTTTCCTCAACTCCTGTGCTTCCATTTCGGCTTTATACAAGATGTATACCGGAATTGAACCGTCAACTCAACGAATTCTAGCGCCTAGACTTCCAAGCATCGTTTTCTGGCACGTCTACGTACTTGGTTTTCGGTGATGCGGATGGAAGTACCGGTAGCGAATACAATGCACTGAAGTGCCTTGCAGGCAAACAAGAGAGTTCTTGGGCGCAGACGGTGTCAGAAACAAAACCGTTGATCACATGCTATGACATCGTTAGTCTGACGTCATGGAAGCGGGTTCACGCTAGCTATTCTGGAGCAAGGTGGAATCGTATCCGTACTCAACTTGTAATTTTCTTTTGACACAACCGTCTTGTCGCTGGACCACGATGTATCACTCGATGCGCAGAAACTCCCGAGTCCCGCGTGAATGAGGACACAAGCCAGTGTGAATGTCGAAGTAAACATGCAAAAGAACAACGCGGCGAAGTGCTGCATATATGAATCTCAATTTCTGCTCTGCTTCTCCCCCCGCTTTGCCCCAATTCCACTGCCACGACCACTCCACCTCCAACACGCAAGTTGCTAACCCTCCCCAAACATCTCCGTCCACCGCAGCAACGCCAACCACCCGCCGCATTCCAGCCAGCATAACGGCAGCCATGTGCACCTTCACGAACGACTACTACGTCCTCTGCCGACATCAGCCGCTAATCCTGCAAAATGTCTGCCACAAAGCATACACAACCACTGAGTCGCGGCCCGCCAACCTTCCCGAGGTCACCGGAGGTCCTGTTATTGTCACGACGTCTCCCGTTGCCCAGAAGTCTGCCAGCACCACGACACCTGTTATTACTGAGACGCCTTTGATCCCCCCGAGACCTGTCGTTGTCACGATACCTCCCGCTGCCGGGGCCGGGAGACGTATTGTCACCACCCCGACCGACAGTAATACCGATAGAGGTGTTGATTTCGGTACCAACGGCGAGCTTAAAGACAACGGCAGCGTGGAGAGGAAGGATCAGACCGTACTCCATCCTTGTGGGGCTTTCACCGTTTTGAGACCGAGGGAGATGATGCTTGTGGTTTGTCCGAGGTGTTTCCCGAGATGATTGTCGGAGATGGCAGGGAGAAACGAAGGGGAACTGCAATGAAAAGAGCAGACCCAGGTAATATTAGCGGCAGGAGTTTCTTTTTACTCTGGGGATTGGGTGGTCGTGGATAGGTAAAGAGTTCCATTGGAGGATAAGATGGGTTAATCGGAGAACAATGGCCTTCGCAGGAGAAAAAAAATTGGTGGATTCCCCATTTCACCTCACCCCACCCTCCATTTTTCTATTGTTTGGTTTTTGTTTGACTGCTGGATCGGGCTTGCTGAACTACGTGTAAAATATGATTGCAAACACAGCCTAAAACTGCCGCTACCGGTACTACGTAGTGGCCAAAGATTACTTAGGATGCATGTAAATCTGCACCATTGTGCTTCCTGCAACTCCGAGTTGGTCGGAGGTAATCGCGAGTGCCTGGAATAAAGAAATTTGTGTGGGGATGGAGGAAGAAAATATATAAAGGAACTGCCGTTACTTTAAATAGCTCGTTCCAGTACTGTATGCACAAAACAAGCGCTACTCGTAAACTTTTTGTGATCCGAGCTTTTCTCGTAGAGAGATTAGCACTGCATTACCTTTTGCATACTCTGCTTTTCTGTGTCGATGCAAATATCCAAAAACAAACCCTCTTTATCTATCACATGCCCTCCAGTACGTACCGGCAACGAGTGTGACTAGCCCAAAACACTTCCCTATCCTTTACCCATTCCTTCCTCTCACAAACATAATCTTCGAGTCATCGTGGTCGTTATTCTTGTTCTCTTCAAATAATTCGGACCAACGCCATGTCATGTGCCGTTGCGGAGGTTTTTAAGGCCCACGGCATCCCCAAAAAATCCGGTCCAAATAGCAACAGTCTTAAAATTCCACAATTGCAACCACAACCGGAAAAAAATAATACCAATTTGTAAAAAGTGCTATCTCTCATATATATAACAGATTTGTATTCTGCAATTGAGAGGAGGAAAAAAAAAAAAAAAAAAAAAAGTTCTTATGTGCAT
>JABYPW010001629.1:0-14459 GCA_016880775.1 Phymatotrichopsis omnivora
AAAAAAAAAAAAAAAAAAAAAAAAAAAAAAAAAAAAAAAAAGCACTATAATTCAGATTAGACTAAAAAAATGCAAATACGTGCAAAAAGTTACTCTGATTTATGAATCAAGGTACCTGGATTGCGAGTGATTGTCGGTGAAGACATAAAATACTCTTAATGAGCAGCATCACGAATACGTAAATGACCTGACCATGTTGGGGTTGATTGACATCGCGAGATTCAATGCAAAAACGGGACCTCGTCGTACGACAAGAATGTGATATGGCAGAATTCGAACTGGGATACTTGATCAAATGCAGTAGCCGGTTAACCTTTCCGAGTTCTTCCGAATAAAGACTGCTTGTCTCAATCAGACCATCGGAATCATTGCCCCAGCAGTCTCAACCATGTAAGAGGGTGATTGAGAAATGTTTGGCCGAAAACAGTTCTAAGACACGTTTGCCAGAGTAAATGTGAGTCTCCCGGTATCACGCAACAACATGGGAAGATTGAGATTTTAGTTACATGTAATTCCACTCGCTTCTAGAAAATGCGATTGTTGAACTATGTTTTGTTCAAACAAGTAGTTGGCGTGACCAGAAGGAATACATATTCGATGTTCTATCAAATTCAAGCTCGGAGAACCATCCTGGCAATTGGACCTTATGCATGTCGGATCTGCAACGTGGAGTAGCGCTAGCTTTTATGTGCACCTAGGTACTACATCTGTACTCATTTGTCGACCCAGGGGTTGTCCCGTGCGTTCCCAGGCTCTATTAAATATTTTGCCCACAATCAAAAAACCCTGCATGAATAAGCCGCGAGACTGCCGCAATAATTTATAATAGTATAGACGTACTATACATGTACATGTACTAGAACATGTAAGGAAATACGAGTCCATGGAGGAGTGCGTATTTTAAAAGACGATTTATACTGTAAATGTCGAGTTCTTGCAGATCTCGAAGGGACTTGTCGAAAACAGATTCTCGTGCCCCAGTGGCCCCACACACCAGTTTCTTCATGTCAGTGAAAAAAAACACCGCTTACAAAGACTGCGTGAACACAGGTTCGGCCAAGGGAGTCGAAAAAAAAAGTGTTCAATTGTGGTAATATACATGTGTATGTACTCTACATGTAGAGTAATAGAGGGATTTTAGCTGCAGTGCAGATGCTGAGCTCCAAGGGCTCAAGGACCTCCACCTCAAATTTGTGACGTAGATGACTTGTGCCGCGCCAAACGAATGCAGCCCGCAGTTGCAGCCACCGCATCGTAATTCCTTCTTCCCTGCTTTTGCGGATCCGTCCCCTCCTCTGGTCCCCCCACCCTCTGTAGTCAGTAACGTATTTATCCCCGCTTCTGTCCAGAACCTAATTGTTTCCCATACCCATCTACCCTCATCTCCTATCATCGTAAACCGCAATTCTCTATTTGCGTTCTTAAATAAGGCTACTGTCGGCGACCTTTCGTCTCCCAGCAATTATGACCACTTCCATGCCGAATAATCCGGCAGAATCCAAATTCACAGAAGATGTTGGAGGCACAGCGCAACAAGCGGATCTAGGAAACATCCCTAAGCGGTCCTCTACCCTCCAGAAAAAGAACCTCGTGAAGCGTTCTGACTCGAAAAATTCTAGATCGGACTCTGTTAGCCATGGCGAGCCTGCAGACAGAAACTCTGTTTTTTTCACACCAATCCCCACGCATGGAAACCCCACTGATGTTCTCGCAGAGCGTTTTTCTGGTAAGTATACTAATGACACTCTTATAGAACATGGCAGCTAACTTCAAAGGTAGCTTGGAGAAAAGTTTTGAAAGATTTTATCGCATATTTCCGCGAAGTCCAATCATCCTACGAAAACCGTTCGAAGGGAATTACAAAAATAAGCCTCGTCCTTAATTCAACTTTACATCCTCCTGAATTCGCCAGTACCGGAGGTCTCCTAGAGACCAATTCGATTCTGCGGGATTTCCACAAGGAATCATTTATCAACCTTGAAAATGCGGCTAGAATTGAAAATGATATTATCAATAATCTTGTCGGGCTGAGGAGTGATCTTAACCTCAAGATTAAAGAAATCAAGGCATTGGCGTCTGACTTCAAGAATAATGTTGATAAAGAGAAGGAAGCGACCCTTAAGGAGATTGCTAAACTCACTGAATCACTTGGTACTTTCGACAAAAACCCCCAGGGCGTTGCGGGAAAGAACGACCCCTACATTATCAAGCTGGCCGTGGAAAAGCAACTCAAACGTCAGCTTGCTGAAGAGAATTATCTCCATAGGGTAGTGTGCCTTGGCTTAGAGCTTGTATACCGTGGCTAACTTCACCGTAGGCGTTCCTTAATCTGGAAAGTAGCGGTCGCGAGTTAGAGAGCATCGTCGTTGGTGAAATTCAGAAAGCCTTCGACACTTATGTGAAAATTATCAAACGCGAAAGCGATGAACTTTTGGACGTGACTGAGAGGATTACCGCTTCAACTCTGCGTCTTCCGAAAGACTATGAGTGGACCAAGTTCATCGCGCATGATCCTAATATGGTAGACCCTTCGCCACCTCTCCGTTCAATTGAAGAAATTCATTATCCTGGCTCTCGGCACCCCGCTGTTGTCGAATTACGTTCGGGACTAATGGAGAGAAAATCGAAATATTTGAAATCTTATACACCCGGATGGTATCTTGTCCCAGTTACATAATCCGTATAACTTAAGTGCTGCTAACGTGATCTAGGTTTGTTCTATCGGCCACACATTTGCATGAATTGTTAGTATTTAACTCTTTTGAGCCACTGGAGTCCCGAAACTAAAATTTTATAGCAAAACATCAGAACGCATTCGTGACCTGGCTCCGGTAATGTCCCTGTACTTACCGGAGTCCACTTTGGGCAACCATTCAGAGCCTGGTGCTACCTCGCATAAATTCATCCTAAGGGGCCGTCAAACTGGCTATATGCATCGGTGAGTTTATTTAATTTTAAGTCCTTTGAGATCGACCTTTTTTTTTTTTAAATCTAATGGAATATTAGTGATCATAGCTGGGTCTTCCGTGCAGGATCCCACGAAGAAATGCTCGGATGGTACGAGGATATTAAGAAACTAACAGAAGTTTCTGGGGTGGAGCGCAGCGCCTTTGTGGCGGAAACGGCACACCGCCGTACTGCATCTTCGGGATCTGGCCAAGATGGCTCCTATAGCTCTGATACGAATTTAGAAAATGATGAAGCGGACGAAGTGCCATATTCTGCACAGGCCAGTGCTCTTGAGGAGCCATCACCCGTTGAAGAGCCGCCACGGCGTCCAGAGGGTGGAAGATTCCCTAGCGACCTTCAAATAAATCGCCATCTCGAGGATCCAGCCACGGAAACTGCGGAAAACCCTGAAGATGGTGCGGTCGATGCTGGCGATAGTAGTTATGTGCTTATTCCTTCCGCTCAAAGGCCCCGCAGTGATAGCCGTTCATCTACTTGGTCTTATGATGAAAAGGTAAGTCGCCAGGTTTGAACTTTCTTTCTCAGCACGTGTAGCTAATGACCGCAGCATCCGGTTACGTCTAATTTTGAAGACGACAATTTTGCTCCTGTTGGTGCTGATGTACCCCCAGAGGTTGAGAAAAATATATCTGTTAAGCACGATTACTCTCAAGATCATGAAGTTCCAGAGGCTGGTCGATCTCCTGCACCACTCCGTAGAGGCCCTCCTTCCCGCAAGCCTACTGCTAGTTATGGTGTTGATCCAATAACCGGCCAACCGGATCCCTCGGTCATTTCTGCGAACTCTGCAAACCAGATTTCTAATATCGACTGGACTCACGTGTTAGCAGCCTCCGACCCAAGGCCTAGAGGTGGTTCTTTCACCAGAAAAACACCTTCTCGCAAGCCCACTGCAAGTTATGGAATTGATCCAATTACTGGCCAAGCCGAGTTCCTGCCTGCGAAAGCGCTTGAAGAGACAACTATACCCGGCGATGGGAAGCCTGCCAGTGACCTGCACGTTCCTGGAGAATATCCCAAGCAAGGTTGATCGGAATCACATTGTTCTCTTCTGTTACGCCGATCCCGAAAGTGCCCTCTTTTGAAATGTAAATGAGCTGTTTTTGTTCAGTTCCATTTTTCATCGGGTTTTATATTGTGTTGAAAGCGTTGATTTGCTGGTTTCCGTTGAGGATGGCGAATTATGTGTCTCTATCTTACGTGTCGATTGGATTGGGGTTCTGGGTCTTTTTTTTTTTTTTTTTTTTTTTTCCGTAGCAATGTTGCTATTTTTGTTACTTTCCATGGTCTCGTTTAAACAAATAAGTCCTTTGCTATTCTCTAGTTTTGAAGACAATGTTCCGTGAATAAAAGCAAATAAAGTTTTTATTTTGCAATCGAAAATCGCTCTGTCCAATCATAAAGAGCCGAGTGAACAAATCTAATATATCACTCGCCATTGCTATCGTCCGTTTCCGATGCTTCAGTCTCTGTTTCCACTGTTTCAGTTTCCTCCATATCTAGGTCTTCAGGAGGCGTGTCTCCTTCATATTCCTCAAATTCTTCATCCTCTCTGATCTCATTACGCTCATCCTCTTCGGCAACTTGTGACAGTTTCGTCAACCGTGCTACAAATTCTTCCTGTACCTTAGCTAGCCAGGACTTCAGCGCTCTCTCTTCCATCTGCCCATCTCTAGCTTGAACGAGTGTTTCCTTTAGCCTCAAAACTAAATTTTGCCTTTTTGAGAGATGGTATGCTTTGGATTTTCGCTTTCTTTCCTCCAGTTTACGGGTTAGAGTTTCGGATACCAACGTTGCTTTGTCCAAAACACCCTGAGGAAGACCAGCAACTCTCGCAAGCGCGAGACCTAGCAGGAATTTTAACCTTAAGTGCGTTTTTAAGGTAAGTGAATTTAACGTTGTGATAGACCTACCATAGTGTTCATCTTGTACCCTTCCATTTGCAACTCTGTATAGCATCGTCATCGTGTGTGGGCCGCGCATCTGCGTGTAGTATTTTGTAAATCCTGTGTTCCTCTCACAAAGGTATAATTTCATAGTATCAGATACCTCTGTTTGCATATATAAATTTACGACACCGGCCCTCTCCGCAAGGATAGCAGCCAAATCTCTAAAATGAGTTGCAAACCAAACCAAGGCTTTGCTCTGTATCAGAGCTTCGCAAATGGCTAACGCTAATGCTAGCCCATCCCTGGTGCTTGTAGCTCTACCCAATTCATCCATGATGATCAAGCTCCCCTTTCCAACGTTACGGAGAATGAATGCGGTCTCTTGCATTTCGGAGGCAAAGGCCGATACATTTGCTTCGATGCCGTCGTCTATGGAAACACGGGAAAATAGTTGATGTGTTATTGGAAATGACGCATATTGAGCAGGAACGCTATTTTAAAAGTTATAAAGCAGTGTCGGACAGGGATAGAAAAAAGTTCAGAGACACTTACAAGGACCCAATTTGAGCAATTACTACCATAAGAGCGACTGATCTTAGGTAGGTTGACTACTAATCGTCAATTTCTATTACAGTAAAACATTCAATATCTCACGAAAGTATACCTTCCCGGACATATTGCAACCTAAGCATGTGGGATATATTAGCATATTCTAACATTCGGCCAATATGAAAAGTTCCGAAAATCCAAGGACGCTGACCTGTAATAATCTGGAATCTGTACACTATTTAGTCAGGTCTTCATGTATACATACTATAAGTATGTATTTCTATGGAATTATACCTGGATTGCTGGCTTGCGTAAACATCATTGGGAACATATCGATCTTTATGAATTTTTTCGCGGATGGGGTGTCGTCCAGCTTTAATAGCAAGGGTATCAGTGAATTCAGGCCGAACTAATATAAATTTCCCCAAGTATTTAGTGTACATACCAAAAATAAAAATAAAATGATGAGAATTCCTACCGTAGTCTTGAATTGCACAGACATGCGCAAAAGAAACTATCTACATCTGGTCAATACTTTTTTGACTTTCTTGCGAGTTGACTTTTCAATTGTGGATATACCATATCGAGCATTGCGATACCCTCGCACAACTTATATAAGACAGAGATCTCCTTTCTAACGTCTTCAACAAGCTGTTGCACAGTTTTGTCACCTGGGGTGGGTGTTTATCGGTACATAAGTATAAATATACATATATAAGATGTGGGCAACAAACTCACTCATAAGTAAGACCTCCGTAAGTGAATCCGCGATCTATGGGCAGCGTCCGTCAGTAAATCCTTTACGTTACCATATAAGTCGTCGCAAATTATGGAATAATTCCTATAAAGAATTGCAGACCTTTGCGTTGCGCTTCACCAACTCGAGGGTTGTTAGTTCAAGGGTCCTCTTCCGTTCAACAACATTCACAAAAATATCTGGTAAAGGCCTTTCTTCAATTTCTGAAGCCGAAAGACGCATATAATATCCTCTACCTGTCTCGAATTTTAATTCTAGAGGTAAACCGTGCTCTTGGGAGAGTTCTTGAACAAGTGAATGAACATCTTCCGTTGCTTCCTTATACGTTTGTCTCGCAACGTCAAGTAACCCATTGACACCACTCTATTCCACAACACGTGAATTAGTGATCGTAATATCTTTGGATTTGAGATTCTGGAAGCTCGTTTCAACAACAATTATGCTTACTTTAACGGCGTAGCATCTTTGATTCCGGAGATCAAGAGGACTCTTTGAAAAGGTCACGTCTTCATTGATAACTCTGTTAATCAAATTTTTTGCGGGTTCAATGCGGCTAATGCTGCAAAGCTGCGCACCCAAGTTAGAGAAATCGAATAAACCGATACACACTGGATCATATATTACACTTCTGATTGCTACTAGCAATTCGCTTCTGGCCGAACTCAAACTTTCATAAACCTGTGGAACGCAGGCAAGAGCTTGTTTTAATATGATAATATTGTTTATTGACTGCTTCGAATGTTTCAGCGATGCTTTCACCGGTATGGTAATCAGCTACTATTATTAGTCGAAGTAGGAAGTATGTGCTAAAAAGGACATATTGGTACCGCAGTAAGAAGCCTATCCATGTCCAGGAATGGTTTGAGCGCAGTACGGGTTTGGAAAAACATCTCTTCATGTTGCGTAAATTCTTCCAATGCATCTAGCCTTAAAATGAGGGTAGAGACATCAGTCAGCGGTTGCAGTATGTTAGACCGCAATAGACGAGCTCCCATGGCCGTTAGAGTGTTATTTAACAGCCCAAAGAGACAATCTGAAGAGTTGGCGCACTGGATATTCTGTATTAATTCAAGGCTGTAGACCGTGTTAAAATCGATAAGCATAGAGCCTAAAACTGTAAGTACACATATGGAGAGCACATGGCTTCGGATATATACCTTCACTGCCTTGGTATTTTATTCTTAGAGAATTGAGAGCAAATCTCATGTAGGTTAATTCTATATATTTCAAAGCAGCTGCTGCTGCAGACATTGCATAGAGCTTTGTAGAAACTGCAACCTTGATGCCGGCAATGTCATCCGTAAAAGCAAGTTGCTGAACGTAGTCGTACCCAGATTTCTCGCTGTAATACCCACGAGGGACTTGAGTGATTCTTGCTCCAGGTAAGTAATGCTCCATGATAGAAAGAAGGTTGGATTTTCGAGGTGTCATAGCAGTGGATGGTACGAGAATCTGGTGCACTGTTATTAATGCATAGTATAGGAGGCTATTGGGAACGCCAAACTTCAGTGGGATCAAAAACAGAAAGCTTATGCATTGTATGAACATATGTTTGTGAATCGCAAATTTCGCTCAAAACGCATTCACCTTTCAAAGGCTCAGCGAAATTATTCAATGGATAAGTGACTAGTACGTACCAGTAGTCATATTTACAAAACAGAGCCCAACAGTAGTTGAAATTCCACGAGACTCTGTGACGGCGCAAAGAATTTGCTGATATCCCCCAATATTTGACGTAGCTGTGTGGGGACGACCTGTTTTTGGGCGCATGGATGTACTATCGGTACCAGTGCGGTAATTTGCGGGGGTCTGTGTGGAAGAGGGTGTACATCCATTGCGATCCATTGCCGGGGTTCAGGAATGCCTTTTCAGCGAAGAGATATCGAACAAGTTCGATCGGAAATGATTTTCAAGACTCCTATCCTGTCGGAAGAGCAAAGAATGCGAAGAATGCAAGTTGGAGCTGTGGGTGGTTGAGGCTTAAATTTAAGCTTTTGCCAAGTGGTTGATCCATGTTTTTTTGGATGCAAATCAGGTAGGTTGGTGATACGGATGAAACCCTGGCACGGATTCATCGGGGAGCCTTATCTCCATGAAGGCGTCATTTATATCAACCAAGTTTCCTTGCAGGCAAAGAAGCAGCTGAGAATGAATTGAACAAGAGATCGTCGTGCTCAGCATATGGATAATGAAACTTCATCTATAACATCACTCGTCTCCAAGAAACAATGCTTTGCAAAAGTCCGAACGACTTAAACATTGGCGCCTTGGCGGCTGGTAATGGAAACGGTGGCTGACCCAGGCGTAGCAAGGGATTTTAATCTTCAGGGACGGAAAACAAATGAACCGAAAAGGAGAACGGCATGGTGTAGATTGCCACCCTCTTGACAGCACGTATTGTACAGCACCCTCCAATAAGTAAGCATACGGTTTCCTTGGCGTTCTTGGCTGTTGCAACCTGGTACCCAGCTAAATTTATAGCTGCAATTCTCGCTTCACTCAACATCACAATCCACAAAGTGTACCAGGTATTTGTTCAGACACCAACTTAACCTATTTTTAGGTCAGAGGCCTTGTATAAAAGTTCTCTGTGGGGAAAAATACACCTTTATTTCAGAGTAGACAAATACAAGAAAATGTTATTATTGTTAACTACATGATCCTTTTCCACACATCCAAATATTGTTGGAAAGTTACAGAAAATATATATGGTTATCTCGACTGATTGGACTAAATATTTCCTAAATTGTTTTTATTCTAAATTTGTAACATGCCAAGAAACGAAAGATTAATTATGTATATAAAATTCCAAGTACTTGAGTATATCATATAAAACATTATGCTGTGGATTAATTGCGTACTATAATTTATTTTTCTTTAGGAAAGTTGTTAAAATTCATTCCAGATAGGTTTCAGGCCTCCTATCGCAGAAATATAGTAGATGAAATATATAACCCCTATATATATTATATATTTTTTATTAGCGGATGAAGGTACGTCCTGACACTCCTATGTATGCGACCATGTCTTTGCTCTTAATTGAGCGTACACGCCCTGTCCAAACAATAGTGACTGATAGGAAATTAAAATCCTATATATTTTTTATGCAGGTTTGTGGACTTAAAGCACAACACACTATCATTTAATTATGAGAAATATTTTTTTAGCAATACATATATAATTATATATTTTTTCTACAACCTTATAATAATATTTGGATGTGTGGAAAAGGATCATGTAGTTAACAATAATAACATTTTCTTGTATCTATCTACTCTGAAAAAAAAGGTGTGTTGTTTTCTATAGAGAACTTTCATACAAGGCCTCTAACCTACAAATAGGCTAAATTGGTGTCTAAACAAATACCTGGTATACTTTGTAGATTGTGATGTTTAGTGAAGTGAGAATTGTAGCTATAAATTTAGCTAGGTATTAGGTGTAAAAGCAAAGAATACTAAGGAAACTGTATGCTTACTTATTAGAGGGTGATATATATATACATTATTGGCTAATCAGATATGACAGACTACTTATACACAGTTAGAACACTAAATTACAGAAAATAAAAAATTCATTTCTCTACTAAAATGTGATAAAAAAAAACAGGTTATAAGTGAAAAATAAAAAAGGTCCTACCCTAGTATTCTCTCATATTAACTTAGATTTTTTTTTTTTTTTTTTAGGTTTTCTACTTATAAAATTATACTACATTGGCTGATTTTTAATTAAATAATTTGTTCTAGAAAAGGAACTGTAGTACACTTAAATTTATCTTTCTTGAATGTAATGACATATGGAATAGACAGTTCGGGAGCTATTTATTAATAGGCATTTGAAGGGCAATAGAAATAGGTGTATCAGCTATGTAATGTATGGCTACCAGTGGTGTACTTATCTGCTCAACCAGGTTTCTTGGTGAATTGCTCTTACTATCTACTGTGGATATTTTTTTGCTCCTTACTGTCATATCAAACTAATAATAGTTATAGGTGTGGCGGGAATAAGTTCGCCAGAGGCATCACAGGATATGGGTATCTATCATGTGACAGTGAGCCTACTACTTTAGTATGGTAACCTCTTTAGCACAAACGCAATCCTAAACACATGGAGGAGGATAAAAACTGATTCCTTTACCATCGCCTAAACCTTGACACAACATATGTGGCATGTTTAGACTGTCAACATGCATATACCAGCGGTCCTCGAACAATCCGTGATCATTTTTAAGGCTGACAAGATTATTTGAAAAAAATAATCTACAGCCTTACCAAATCTTCAATGTAGATGAAAATAGGGTTCTTAATGGGGATTTCAAGTAGGCCGAAGTTGATTTGCTGGAAAGGATACAAAAATCCACGAGTTACGAATAGTAGGATGCATGAAAATAGTCACAGCAATTGAAGCTGTATGTGCTGCTGGTTACCTACTTCCGCCATTTATTGTGCACAAAGGCAGTGCACATTATAGTGGTTCGCACAGCGGTTTGGATGTTGGGGAAAAAGATCGATGTTCGCTTACTCTCCAAAGGGTTGGACAGATGAGGAACTTGGGTATAAGTGATTAACGGAACTTTTTGATCCATATACGAAGCCAAAAGTTGACGATGTACCAGGACCACTTATGTCGATGGCCATACCTTGTATATCTACTTCAATTTTTGTAACTACTGCCCTGAAAATAACATAATTCTTCACTGTTTACCTTCTCACAGTACACACCTCCTTCAACCTCTTGATGTTTGGTTATTTAGCCCTCTTCAGCATTACTATGCAAGGGAGTTGACGATTTCATGCAAGTAACCAACACTTCAATTCGAAACAGTTCATTCTATCCATTACTCATTCAAGCTCACAAAGAGAGGTATACAGTGGCAAATATTTTCCATGCATTTGAAGCCATTAGGATTATTCCTTTACGTCCGAAACTTATCCTATGCAAATTGCAATACCAACTCGCCCCTACCCCGACCCAACAAACCTTTCCAGCTAGTCTTGAACACACACCCCACAGAAAGCATTAGTTACGTCTTTAGACCAATCGAGCCCTCTCATTAGTATGTAGCAGAGTTTCAGAAGATTCAATTTGTGCGATTGTTGTGCGTTTCTCCCATACTGCCGAGGATGTCTTAACTGCAAATGATATCCACGCACACGCCATTCACCAGATTAGGCCAAAGTACAAGGAAGTTAAGGTTAGCAAAAAGGATAAACATATACTCTCAAAAGCATGGGTTTATTACCGTTGAGGACCTAACTCGGTTGCGAGAAGAAAAGCCAAAGACCGAAAAAAAAAAAAAAGTCGCAAAAGTGCGAGTCATAGCCAAAAAAAAACAAAAAAAAAAACAGCAATTACCGGGGAACCGGCGAGAAAGGCACCGATTACCGCAGTTAATATCTTAGATTTCGGGGTTACGAGTAGTAGTGTAGTACGAGCGACAAGAATTACACCCCAGCGATCCCACCCTCCTCCGATCCTCAATTCCCCCGACCGGCGACTACCCGACCGGTCCTTACAGATATCTTTGCACTCTGGGAAGTAGGCAAAGAGTTACGGCTAGGGAAAGGAGGGTTGTTTTAAGCCGGTATTTTTCGCCAAAATAATTCTTCCAATTTTCAGAAATCCGCTAATCTGGCAACGTAGAATTTTTCACCTGGTCTTATTTGTCCAGTAATTTTTCTCTCTCTATAATGTGATACGTAGTTGTGAAGGAAAGGTAACTTTTTGTTGTTGCGCGGCGTCGTCTCGCTTCCCCGTGATGTCTCGCTTCCCGGTGCTATACGTTAGGACTCGGTAGCCGAGAAGCTCATTCGATGGGTGAAGACAATATTCAATTGTCATAGTGGTATTACATGGTGAAAAAATGTTAATGTTGACAATACATGATCGATCGATGTTTCAAATTTAAAATTCCTTCGTATAAGAGGAAGTTTTTTTTTTAATGATTACCAATGTTTATAGGAAGTGTTGTTCTAATTCATATTCGCATCACAAATGTGAATTCCGTATCATAAGTTGTCACTCGGTCCGGAGCGATTAGGCCACGCAGAAACTACCATTACTTGCTCGATGCACGTTTTAACATAATTCACGTTTTGTTCCAACGACGGGAAGCAGTAATTGCTTTCATAAGTATGACATTGAGAGGTATCTTGGAAAAGTTTACTACTCAAGATCGGAAACCGTTGCTTTTCTCCTACCATTGCCGACCGTAATCTGTGCTTGAGTCTAAAAATTTGCTTTTGAGGATATATCAAATAAGTGTTGGAAAAATTTATTAGTAACCGTGAGTTCTATATATGATGATAGGTGGGGTTTTCCACCCCCCGCGCTCTGCAACCGTAGCATCAATCATACTCTGCACATGTTTAGTGGAATTGAATTTCGTTGGTCCATGAACCCACCGTTGTCCTGTATATCCAATTGGAGCCTTGGTGCCCAGTCAACCCACGGTACCGCCAGCAACAGAGGAAGTACAGGCAATATGTTCTGTCAGCCGGATCTCGCACGTGAACTGTACCAAGATATGCCACTGAACATGGTCTCAACTAAATGCTACAGGACAGGGATGTACTTCAACTAATCCATGGCTATGTAGCATCTCGACGAGCGTTTGAGCCGTATTACGAGTCCCCGTCGTCATTGGCCCAGAAGCATAAAAAACCTCATGAGAGAAAGTGGAGAACTCTCTCTTCCTTTCTATTCATCCTCTTGTTTCTTCTTACCGGGGAATTCCGGCCTGTTATCAATAATCAACGCTTAATGCACATCATCCAACAGGCGTCAATTAAACATACTAACAGTTCACTAATACCTAAACCAGGATAGGCTTTTGAGTTCATCCAACGTGCCGCTCGCCTCTTTCACTTACCGTGTATCTCTTTCTTTCCCTCTTTCGACAGCATACACCATCACCTATAACCCTGGCATTGGTTTTGAATTTTTTGATATTTGTCACTTCGCATAATCGTACCATGCACTCATTTCTTATATTTTCAATTTGTATTCCAAAGTTTTTAAAAAAATTTACTTTCCTAGTCTCTAATTTCGTGTATGTTGCTTTTTCGTGGCACTAGATGTGACGTTTTGTTCCCTTGGAAATGCGATTTCAATTAAGCTCTAATATATCTGCGCATCAATCCTTCCAAAAACATGGCGACATCTCAACTACATTCCTAGTGCTAAACGTTTCATAAACATTTCGCGGAACTCTTGTTAGCTTGTGTGCGCGGCTACGGAGTTTCAAAGAAAAAAAAAAAAAAAATTCTACACTGTAACCTGATACCAGCACCCGATGCGGCGCGGCATCAAATGTACTCATAGGCACCAACCGTCACCTCTCCTGAGATTGTCATTAACTATGCTCCTGTGTGTTCTGCAATACATGTATTCTGAAATTGCGTCAAAGCTGTTTCCGGCAACATCACGCGAAAAGAAATATTCAGTGAAGCAATTTTGCAGTAAACAGGCTGTTACACGCCGACTAAATCTGGAAAACGGAAATTAATCACACGACTATGTTTGATTAAATTCCGATTATTAGAACGATTCGCTACTATATACACCTTTTTTCTTCGACGTTTAGAAGAAAACCGCAAGATAAGATATTGCCAGCAGAAATCCTGCACACAAGTAAGTAAACACCACCGAAATTAAGGACCATCGACCGAGTCGCGATAAAGAATACATGTACATGTACAGTACAACATATGTACATCCAGAAATCTGAGTCCTCAGTATCATCGATGACAACGCCCCGATCATGACCACAAAGAAATGGTTTTGACACGTACGACATATCAGGGTGGCCAGCGAGTCTCGCAATTTCATTGTAAGTACTACATAATCATGACAACTAAACATTTGCTTTTGAGCTATAAAAGCCCGCGAAAAAGTTATTGCAGATCCTTGCGTAAGTGCCGACGTTAAACCACCCCAGCAATCGCGATCGAGATCGGTTGCAGATTTCTGTGCAGTTGAGTAATCCGCGTCACGCATGTGTCGAGTGAGACTACATGATGCACACCCGCTTTTTTTTTTTTTTTTTTTTTTCTATGTATCCCGATCAAAAGTTTCGTTTACAGTCAGTATCAAATGTAAAAAAAAATTTCGAACCGAAAGGGAAATATATACACACGCCAAGCCCATCCGCCGTGAATAGAAAAGAAGTTAAAAAAAAAAAAAGGAAAACAATCAAAAGGGTTCAAGTCAAGCTTGATTGTCCTTCTACAACAAAGTTCCCAAGACGCGGGAGGGTCAAGATAGCTTAGAAAGCCGGAAGAAAAGAGTGAAAAAAT
>JABYPW010001630.1:0-14449 GCA_016880775.1 Phymatotrichopsis omnivora
TATATATATATATATATATTTAGGAGATTATTGCGTAGTTCATTGGTTCATCAAAGGTACTTTTGTCAAATCGATCTAATGAAAAAAGAAGGCAGACTTAACGCAAATGATGGTCCTGTGTAAAAATGTGGCATTAACGAACCGAGCACTTATTAGTTCAGAAAATAGGGGAAGAGGGCTTGGCCAACATATACTTTCCCATATTATTTGTCTTGGAATTGTGATAATACGGCATCCATTCGCTCGTCCGTCATACTCCAGCTATAGCTTACATTCTTTTGTACTCACTAAAAAACTAAATAGCAAAGGGCAGAATATGACAGCGATTGGCTTCGCTATCATCATTTATCTTTATGTTTTTCTTAACTTGTATATTTCCTCCAGACTTATGGTACCAGCCGCGGAGAACGCCGTACTTAACGCGAAAAAATAAATCATGTCATTAGTGAGTAAGATATTCTGCGCTCGAGCAACTGGAATATACATGGAGATGTTTCTCCTTGGAAAAGCGCATCTACGTACCCCGCGCGGCGAACTGCGATGTTAGCCTCCCACCATCTCTCTAGCGTGGGGGAATGGGGCGGCGGTGAACATCGCGTACCACAGTTTCGAAATGGAATAGCTACGCGGGCGCGAGAAAATGGCGGGATCGGGTGTGTAAGTCACTGTATGTATCTGACGACGAACCATGTATTTAGTACTCCACGCCATTGCATAGCGGCAAAATCTATGCACCGGGGCCTTATCTAAATGGCACATGTACAGGGCTTGGAAAAAAAAAATTAAAATAAACAAACAAAACCAAGGAGATGAGATGTTACATGTAATCACTTTCTTGAGTTTCGTTCAATCCGAACCTCTCGTTCCACATGTGTACCCACTGCTTGATATTCTATAATCATTGAGGAGGGAATACACTGATTGAGCAAGTGGAAAAAAAAAAAAAAAAAACACTCAGGTGATGTTAATCACTTCCTTAAGCATCCTCAATTACGAAACCATGTCAGATGCGTACATTTCGCTCGATACTCTGTAAACTGTTATACATTCATACACTAATAGAGCAAGGAAAAAAATTGTTCCCCCCCACTTTTTTTTCAAAAAAAAAAAAAAAAAAAAAAAACCTATTAATCACTTCCCTCAGCTTCGTGAATTCCGAAGCTCGTATAATATATTTACCTCCGCTTGATATTCTGTAAACCATTGTACATGCATATACTAGTGGGGCAAGAAAAAACTAAAGGGGTTAAACCATAAGAAAATAAAATAAAAGAAAACAAAAGAAAAGAGAATGCACACATAAAACTTCACAGATAATTTCCAAAATCAGGAAATTATGCTTACTTTATTATGTGAAGAGAAGCGCAATGCCACCTATTGATGATGATGAAGAGAAGTTGGGGAAGCTGGGGAAAAAGAAAGAAAAGAAAAGAATTTTATATATTTTAAAGGTCAACGGAATTTTAATCCCTATGACAGATGATTTAAATTTACTAGGGAGTTTTCACACTAGTTTTCATTTATTTATTGCAATTGGAAAACTTTTTTTTTTTTTTTTTTTTTTTGGTAATTTTCTGACTTATTTACCATGATGGAAAGTTGGGGTATTTTCTTCCAAGTGAATATGTACATGTACAGTTATATGACGCCTGGCTCATAAGTTGTATGGTGAGCGGGTGTGGGCGGCAGTGAGCAGCGCGCCATATTGATATTTTGTTGAAATACACAGTTAAGCGCCTCAATAAAACACCTTTCGAGACTTTCAAGCTATATTTTCGTTTTCGAAACGGTTGTACACTGCTTTCACCCACCAAGCGGTTACCGAGCTCCAACTCGCTTGGTGGGTGAAGATAGCACTGCCTCACTAAAATTGCCGAACATGCTGTACTTGCATTGTGTATTTTTTTTTTTCTTTTTTTTTTTTTTTTTTAATTTCACACCATAAGGACAGATGTTCTGCGGTCTCGAATCTTGTGGGGTCTTGTTGGGTCAAGGTGGTGGGGGTTGTGGCGTGACTATGACTGAACGCGCTCTATAATCGCAATTGCATGCGAGTGAAATGCAACTTTCACTATTTTGATTCTACAAGAGTTTGAGTTAGCATGACAGCTGTCGTTATGGTGTGAAATTTCGGGAGAAAATTGAAAAAAAAAATTATAAATGCAGTTACAGTATGCTCGGCAACTTTAGTGACGGTGTATACAACTAGTTTCGAAAATGAAAATACAACTTGAACGTCTCGAAAGGCATTTCAAATCGTCCTTTCATAGCCCTCCCTGTTCACTTTCAACTTTTCGTAACAGACATTCCACTAACGATTCAGCAAGGTGTGATCCTGGCTCTCTTCATGTGATATTTTCGATATGCTCTAGCCTTAATATCTAAACAAAATTGTTATAAGCAATCCTTACCCATCCCCAAGAGTACATGACCAGCGACACGCGATCTGTCAATTCGCATGATATGAAATCGAAGTATTAATGTATATGTACGGCGTACCGACTTTGGAGGAGAGATAACAACGGACATCTGAAATATGGATTGGCGATGAAAACAATAAACAGGGGTGTTAAGCAAAGAATTTGTGGTAGCCGTTGCGTAGTTAACCCGGAGACCGGGGAAAAAACGCTCTGGGGATTTAATATCGAGTACAGCCAGACAAGTTTCATGATGAGGTTGGTTGAGGACCGAGTTTAAGAAGGATTCCCACCACCACTTGCTCTCTCTGCCAAAAAATTCCCATTTTCCGTCTTGTTTGCTCCACCCGATTCCCCCCCAAAACTGACAACGATCTCATCTTCTGCGCTACTGATTGCACCAAGATAAAACGGACACTTCCACTGTTTGCGTTCAAACCTTTTCCCTCTTCCGCAGGTGTTGCTGCCGAATCCCTCTAATACGTGCTATTCTACCGTGGTGGAGTGAAAATTATGGCTACACACATACAAATCCGACAGTCAAAATCAATGTTTGGCGGAAACCTTGCGATCACCCCCATGCCCACCCTAGAAATAATGTTGGAGCGCAGCGCAATAGTAAACTAAGAGGTGAGCCTGGGTTTACCGAGCCTAGGAAGGCTGCAACCATGACTCTTTCTACGTGAGACCGATGTTTTAGCACCATTGCAAACCAGTCGCCCATTTCTTTAGCTTTGGTGCACCTACTTCATCCGCTCGCAATTATTTCCATACTCACTTCCCTACTTTACCCCCGGTTCCTACGTTTTGACCTTGATTAGCAGCACCTTTTTATTAATTCGGGCCCCGAGCTCGAAATCTCGGTCTCAGCAATACCTAAGCTTTATTGTTTTGAAGCATATCCAATATGCCTCCCCCCAAGAAAGTAAAACTCAATTACTCCAAGTGTACACAATGTAGACGCGATAAACAGGAGGTTTATTAGCTTTACTTCGGAAATTTTCCTTTCCAGCTTGAACCCTAACCCTACCTATTTCCTACGGCGTCCGACTGACATGCGCATATTAGTGTTTGCCGGTTAACCGCAAGTGGCCGGACAAATGCGAACGTTACATAAAGTACCGCTATCAGCGCTCCGAAAACTGTAAGGCCGACGGTGGGATCAACGTGCAATGGTAACCATCATGAATTAAGCTGAACTCAGACATTTTGCATACCATTGTAGGAAACAGTAGCTGAATATTCGGAGAATAGAGTGCAAGCAATCAGTTTCGTCATGCAACTTGAACATATACGCGATTTGCAAAATGCTAGTTTTGGCATACGATATCTTGAGCTTGACTCGCTCGTGTATTCGAGATTGTTGACACCGCACAGATATCGTGAAATTTTCAGCGCCTGCCAAGCGCGAGCTGAGGAAGTGATGAGAGAAGGTCGATATTCGAAGTAGAGATTATTTATAGTAACTTACTTTCGTTGAGCTAAATAGTCCCAAATTTCACCGTTAACGAGCAAATGGACCTTACCCTGAAACTTTCTTCCCTGCAAGAAAGGAGAGGGAATATTTAGACTGCGCAAAACACACTGTTGTCGTTATGTCAAGCAGCCTCAGGGTGGCTCTTTGATGACAGCATTTGTCGCGAAAAACTGACCTCAAAGGTTCTCACTACTCTTGCATCCATTAGCGAAGGTAGGGAAGTCATCAACGAGCAATTGGATATTCTAGGTCAAGAAACCTTGCCACCAATCGCGCATAGGGCTCTCTTGTGCGCAGACCTGCTGTTTCAACTACCAGTGGAGCTCGCATCTCTGGGTGAGATTGTAGAAGTAATAGGAAAAAAAAAAGCTGGAAAGTGGTTCAGTGTGGTCAATTCCAACAGCCGTATGTACGACCCCCTGGGAGCTGCGTTGTGTGCAGCGGCATGGACTGGTCATAGAGAAGTTGTCCAACGACTGCTGGATCATGGTGCGGCCGCTAGCACATGCCTCATAAGGCGCAGCGAGTGCGGAGATGCAATTATGGTACCACTATTCCGTGCAACAAATAGGGGCCACGAGAACGGGATACAGCTTCTGTTAAAAGCCGGAGCAGATATCAACGCCAGGGGGCGTTACCAGTCTACTACCTTGCTGGAAGTTGCCGGAAGCAATACAATTAGACAACTAAAACTTCGTCCGGATACTTTTGGATGCGGGAACCGAAGGTAACTCCACGGAGGAAGTTGGAACCACTCCCCTGATGGTAGCAGCGGGATACGGTCGCGAGAACCTGCTGTGGTTTTTATTGGATGTTGGAGCAGAAGTAAGCTCCAGTTATGACGGCGGCTACTCTGCCCTCACGGACGCAGCAACAGCGGGAAATGAGAACGTGGTGTGGCTACTCGGCTACTCTTGGAGGCTGGAGCAGGAGTTATATAACGCCAAGAGCGAAAATTGGTTCAATGCCTTGCTATATGCAGTGAAAGCGGGTAACGACAAGGTAGTGAGACTACTCCTAGATGCGGGAGCTAGAAGCGGCGGGAGCGGGTAATGGAACGTGGTGCGGCTACTTCTGGATGCAAAAGCAGCCAACTCTAGGGATGGCAATGGGTACTCTACCCTGAAAGAAGCCACAGAAGCAGGCAATGAGGGTCTGGTTCAGCTACACTTGGATGCCGGAGCAGAAGTTAACGAAAGCCCACAGGGGTCCAGTCCCCTGCTGTCGGCGGTAAGAAAAGGCCGTGAGGACCTAGTATGGCTACTCTTGGATGCAGGGGCAGAAGTCACCTACAAGAACGGGAGGATGTGAATTACTGCCCTGATAGAAACGGCAAAGTAGGTCGTGAAACCGTGGTATCGCAACTCTTGGATGCAGGAGCAGAAGTTAATTCCAAGGACACAAAAGGGTCCACCGCCCTTATAGAAGCGGCCAAAGAGGGTAATCGCAACGTGCCCTAATAGAAAGGGAAGAAATGGTCGGCCAGTACGTGCCCGTGGTACGCTACTCTTGGATGCAGGAGCAGGGGTTAACACCAAGAACAATGAAGGGTACACCGCCCTTATGAATGCGGCAAGGAAAAGCAACGAAATTGTGGTGCGGATACTTTTGGATGCGGGGGCAGAAGTCAATAACCAGAACAAATGGTGCCCTACTGACGTTATAGCGGTAAAAATCGGTGATACGAACGTGATGCGGCTACTCCTGGATGTGGGTGCAGATATCAACTCCAAGAATGGATGCGGAGCCACTGCCTTGATGGAAACGGCCAAAGATGGCATCGACTGGTTGATCCAGATACACCTGGAAATGGGTGCAGATGTCAACTGCAGGGACCATGGTGGATCCACTGCCTTGATAGAAGCGGCAAAAATGCGTTTTGAGGACGTGGTAAAGTTACTGCTAAGTGCAGGAGCGAAAGTCGGTATTAGAGATCGGAATGGATATACGGCACTCGATATGGCAGTAACCCGCGGACACGAAAAGGCGGTAAGGTTACTGCGCGAAACGATGGAGTCTGGGTACAACGAAACCCTCGCGGAAGGGCTCGATGTTGACATAATGTTCTTGAACGACATTCACTGAAAATATTGGGTATGTTTTTTGAATTTCGTAGTACGAAACTTGAATGTTTGTTTAAATAGTATATTAATACTGTAGATGTGTGTGACAGTTTTTGAAAAAATCAGTAAACTAGTGGCTTGGCTACTTGATCAGATGCTATTCTTTTCACTTCATTCCCGTTGGAGGAGATTCGTTGTGCCTTTGTGCTTTTATCCTCTTACTCGTATTTCTTTCTTTTTTTTGGGCCCTTCTTTCACTCGTTGTCGCATATCGTCGTTGCATTGTTTCTGTTCATATGCAATTGGCTTCCCATTTCGATCACTTGCAATGTGGATTGGGCGTTTATACTCGATGAGGAGCAAGGACATAGTCACATTGTAGGAGCGTCAGGTATGTACCTTCATTCGCTATTGTTTCTGTTCATATCCACTCTGTTCTTGTATAGCGAAACCAGAATTGAAACTTCTTTTTTTTTTTTCGTGATTATCTGTCCGTATACGTACCGTAGAAATTCGAATATTTGATCACGGTCGGACTGTTCAGCTGTCTCGCCACTATGTTCTTACTCACGAGTAGTTTCTTATTTTCTTTCGTTATCTATACCAAACAACTATATTTAGTATTCTTGGCATTTTAGCATTAACTACTCGTATACACTTACACCGAAATCAAAAAAGTCCTGCAAGATCCTCTTTCTGGTTCTCTCTTACATTCGGACAAGAGTGGGGTATTAGATGGCACCGGGAAGCGAGACATCACGGGGAAGCGAGACATCACGGGGAAGCGAGACGATGCCGCGCAACAACAAAAAATTTTATTTCCTTCACAACTACGTATCGCATTATGGAGAGAGAAAATTTACTAGACAAATAAGACCAGGCAAAAAATTCTGCCTTCTCAGATTAACGAATTTCCGGAAATTGAAAGAGTTATTTTTGGAAATAGGCGAAAAGTACAGTCTTAAAACGCCCCCCCTCCTCAAACAGCCATAACTCCCTCGGGGGCATGAAGAAATTTGCAGAATGCAATTTTGTAGCTGTTGGGTTTAGATTCTTTGGGTATTGGAGGTGTGGCGGGAATAGGGTCGCCGGAGGCATCGCAGGATATGGACATCTATCACGTAACAGGGAGCCTGCTACGTGGTATGGTAACCTCTTTGGCACAAACGCAATCCCAAGCACACGGAGGACCAAAAAAAATTGGATAAAAACTAGCCTACTCGATTCCTCGACCATCGTCCAAATTTTGCTACAAATTATGTGGCATGTTTAGACTGTCAACGTGCATATGCTAGTGGTCCTCGAACGATCCGTGACAATTTTTAAGGTTGGCAAGATTATTTGAAAAAATAATCTACAGCCTTACCAAATCTTCGACGTAGACGAAAAAGGGGTTCTTAATAGGGATTTCAAGTAGGTCAAAGGTGATTTGCTGGAAAGGGCGCAAAAGCCACGAATTACGAATGATAGGATGCGTGAAATGGTCACAGCAATTGAAGCCGTACGTGCCGCTGGCTATTCACTTTCGCCATTTGTTGTGCACAGAGGCAGTACACATTTTGCTGGTTCGCACATCGGTTTGGATGTTTGAGAAAAAGATCCATGTTTGCTTGCTCTCCAAAGGGTTGAAGAGATGAGGAACTTGGGTATAAGTGGTTAACGGAACTTTTTGATCCATATGCGAAGGCAAAAGTTGACGATGCACCGAGGCTACTTATCATCGATGGCCATACCTCGCATATTCACTTCGATTTTTGTAACTACTGCTTCAAAAATAACATAATTTTTTACTGTTTACCTTCTCACAGTACACACCTCCTTCAACCTCTCGATGTTGGGTTATTTGGCCCTCTTCAGCATTACTACTGCAAGGGAGTTGACGATTTCATGCAAGTAACCAACACTTCAATTCAAAACAGTTCATTCTATTCATTACTCATTCAAGCTCGCAAGCAGACGTATACAGCGGCAAATATTGTCCACGCATTCGAAGCCATTGGGATTTTTCCTTTACGTCAATTACAACACCGACCCGCCTCTACTCCGACCCAACAAAACTTTCCAGCTAGTCTTGAGCAAACACCCCACAGAAAGCATGAGTTACGTCTTTAGGCCAATCGAACCCTCTCATTAGTATGTAGCGGAGTTTCAGAAGATTCAGTTTGTGCGATTGTTGTACGTTTCTCCCATACTGCCGACGACGCCCTAACTGCAAATGATATCCACGTACACGCCATTCACCAGATTAGGCCAAAGTACGAGGAAGTTAAGGTTAGCAAAAAGGATAAACATGTACTCTCAAAAGCTTGGGTTATTACCGTTGAGGACCTAACTCGGTTGCGAGAAACAGAAAGGCCAAAGACGGAAAAAAAGTTGCAAAAGTGCGAGTCATAGCCAAAAAAAAAAAAAAAAAAAAAAACCACAGCCATTACCGGGAAGCCAGCGAGAAAGGCATAGATTACCCAAAAAAGCGTATTTGGTTCTCAAATCCTGGTTCCGCAGTTGATATCTTGGATTTCGGGGTTGAGAGTGGAAGTGTGGTACGAGCGACAAGAATTACACCAAGGTCACCAAGATGTCCCCAGTGATCCCACCTTCCTCCGATCCTCAATTCCCCCGAGAATTAAAACCGGCGACTACCCGATCGGTCCTTACAGATGTCGTTGCGCTCTCGAAAGTGGGCAAAGAGTTACGGCTAGGGAAAGGAGGGTCGTTTTAAACCGGTATTTTTCGCCTATTCCCCAAAAGAACCCTTCCAATTTTCAGAAATCTGCTAATCTGGTAACGTAGAATTTTTCACTTGGTCTTATTTGTCTAGTAATTTTTCTCTCTCTATAATGTGATACGTAGTTGTGAAGGAAATATAATTTTTGTTGCGCGGCGTCGTCTCGCTTCCCCGTGATGTCTCGCTTCCTGGTGCTATACGTTAGCTAGTTTATGCACCCGCTTCTGCTCTATAATCATCAATCATATCCTTGACTGTCCATTTATTCCAATCGTCCGGGGATGAGCGGTTTGCTAATTTGCGATTTTTAGATACCGCTGCTACTTGCAATCCCGAGGATTTCACATTGAAGAAAAGATATGATCTTCGGCCGGGATTGTAAACCGGCATATCGAACTTCTTATAGCATTACCTACTATAATGGAGGTGGGATTTTGACGGCAAGAACACTTCGCAGTGTCATGCACAACATTCGTGATATCGTCAACTTGAAGAAGTCCGAGTTCTGGCATGAAGGTGGTCCGGCATGGCAGAAATATTGTGGTGTGCTGTCTTCAACGGTATCGATCTTTGCGATAAAAACATCCTCGATGTGTTGGCAACCGCCGGGGTTCTCCAGGACGGTGTGATGGAGAAGGATGTTAATGGAAAGGAGACGATTGCACATATCTTAAGCGGGCTTTGACACTATCCGGAATTTATCGTCGATTGATAGAGTTTAAAATGCGTCCATTTGGTGATAAATTTGCAGTTCGAGTGCACGACCCAAGTTTCCGCCACTGCCTCGCAGAACCTTGTCCGGCCAGCATATGATAGCAATACCAATACACTCCCCCCCGTACAAATGATCTTTTGCCTGAAATGGGAGTATTCAAAGAGAATTTGTTCTCACCGTTTGCTCTTCAACGGCTTCGAGCGAATTCTCAACTGGGGAGTAGAAAAGAACAAAACATGAATGAAGATCAAATAGTTTATTAGAGCCTTCCAAGTATAGGAATCACCTTTTCCAATTTCGCCATGCACGCTCCTCATTGGCTAGTACTATCCCAACGTGACTATCAAACCACATCTCAACACGAGAGGGTCTTGACTAATTTAGCAAGAGTTACTATACCTAGTAAAACTTTCAAGCTTTTCACTACATGCAGTTGCATAAACATCTTTAGGGCTACACCAAACGATTACTACCATGTCATAAACCACTTAAAAGTCAACCGGAACCTTGGAATCAGTGGCAAGAAAAAAAAAAAAAAAACTAGTTCCATATAACAGTAAGATTAGTGATAATCATCGTATTTACTACTTTCGCACTTACAAGTTGCCCATATCCTATTAGTCTGATAGCTTTTATCATGGTCACAGTGAGCAAGATCCCCATATTCATTGATTGTGTACATTAAGTTGGAAGCTAACAATAGCAAGTCATCTGAATTGTAATCCACAATATCATTGTTGTCACTTTTGCAGCTATACGAATAGATAGAGTACTCCAATGTGAATAGTGATACCTGCACATATTGCCCATGTTCTTATTGCATATGGAAAAAAGTAGGAGCTATTTCAGGAATTCCTTACTTTAAATTCAATGGATTTTAATATCCTACATATGAACACATAGCTATTTGTATTCATTAGTACTAATTTTGTAAAATGTATATTATTATAAACTATGCTACTAAGATTTTTCTTACTTAAAGATACATAGATCCTAGGACTATTTAAGTAAACTATTAGTTAATACGTTTTAATAGAATGTTTAGTGGTGTACCTAATAGGTAAAAGACTAGGAAATTTGAAGCTAACTCATCTACCCTTATGAACTAGACTAGCTTTTCAGGTAAGTGTATAGGTAAGAGAAGGTAGGTATAGTAAAAATGATATAATAGTAATATAATAAGATAAAGTAGAAAGTAATTTAATTAGTTTATATGTTAAACTAATTTTATAAGTTTCTAATAGTATCTGTTAAATGTAAAAGTTATAACCTAGAAAGTGTAAGAGCTCCTGTAGGTAGGTATAGTTAAGAAAGTAAAGATTGTAAAAGATTTTATCAGATTCTATAGTTTTTACTTATTAGATAATCAGGTTTAGTAAATCTCCAGGTTGATCTCTAATCTTATGAAGATATAAATAACTAATAAAATCTAGAGTAGATAGCTCATCATTAAAGTAGATAAAAGCTTATCAATAAAGGATTTTGATTTCCTATCAGTCACTATTATTTAGACAGGGCATGTACACTCAATTAAGAGCAAAGACATAGTTGCATACATAGGAGTGTCAGCACATACCTTCATCTACTAAGCACTGTCAGGGTAACTTTCATACAGCCATTGTATTCATCGGTCACATTCCCTTACATGGACTCAACCAGTAATTAGTAAACCATGTATGGTCAGGGAAAACTTGCTTATGCTATAATAACTGATAACTAACTAGGAAATTGTGGTATTAAGCAGTGGCACAAGTAGGATTTGAACCCATAATATTGTACATTACCATAGAACAACACCAGGACAGCTATATCACTAGACCCTCCTTACCCCAGAGTTATTCATATATTTATTCTACCTCTACTATCTTTCTGTATTATAGCTACTATAGGAATAGTCTTAGAATGTACATAGAATTTGGTAGACTGTAGATATTGATTTATCTTACTGACTCTCAAGAAGGAATGTCTACAGATACTTGAAACTAAAGCATTTCCATAACATATATATCCTAAAAGAAATACAATTATTATAGCTGACTCTTTACCTTAAACTCTTTATGACAACCTTAGTTTGTAACTGGTACTTTTTATAGGTATATAGTACTAAGCTTCTATTAAATAAATCAAACATAGAAAAGAGTAACTCTTTTTCCCCTCAAATCCTTACATATATATTATGTGATTCTTTAGTTTTATACAATATTTTTATTATGTTAGGTTTTAGAATTAGGTTTTGAGAAGATATATTTCCATTGAGTTTAAAGATATAAAGGATACTCCTTTAGTGATAAAAATGAGTTCTTTATCATGAATTATAGTCATATACTTTCCTATTTATCATATTTTCCTATTAGAACCTACTATTATTATAGTTTTTCTAAATTCTATATAAGAATTAAGAGATATTACCTAGTTATATAATATCACTTGTATTAGCTATGTAACTTATAGAGATTATAAGAACAGAGTTATATTAAGTAACTTATATAAAGTTATAGAGATAGAATAGGTTTTAGGAATAATTTCATACAAGAAAGGAAGTACTCTTAGTAATCGGTATATAAGGAAGAGAAATCTGTAAGGTCCTATACTTCTCTTCTTTCCTCTTTGCTGTATGAAGGGTTACCCTAATAGCGATTAATGAGATCACTCCTATATATGTGGATATATCTTTGCAATTAAGTTTATGTATATGCCCTACCCATATAATAGTGAACCGAGGTAGAAGCATATCCTCTTCTTTCCTCTTTAGCTATATAAAGGGTTACCCTAACAGCACTAAGCAAGATCGCTCCTTTATATGTGGTAATATCTTTACAATTAAGTTTGTGTACATGCCCTGCCCATATAATAGTAAACTGAGGGAGAAGTATATCCTCTTCTTTCCTCTTTATACAATATTGTAAGTGAATACCTATAAGTGATATTGGCGGTCTTCAGCCACCAGCTATGTAAAAATAGATTTACCCCATACACATTCAGCAAACTCTTTAGAAAACCCCTTTGCTTATGTATATGTATAAACAAAAAGCTATGATTTTGTTTGTATATTTTTCAGATTTTCTCTATACCTGATATTCACTATACCAGATGAAATCTTAGTATCTAGTAAAGCGAGGTGTAACTGTAGATGTATGTCACTACATTATCAGGTTAAAAAAAATAGGATGAGTACAGGTAAGCCTAGTAGCCTAGTGGTATGCAGTGTTCTAGCCTCACTATATTACTATGAAGCCACTGGGCATTCAAGTCTCAATACAATCAGGTTTATCCTGTCTCACATTAAGGCTATGGTTGAATGAGCACTGTACTAGGGGTACATAGCAATGACTTCAACTAACTTTTCTTAGAGGCACCATCGTGAATTTTGATCACATCATGGACTTGTACGCCCCCACCTGTTTTGCTCTTTTTTTTTTCTATTTTCACTTAATACTCTTTTTTTGGGTGTTATTTACATATCACTTTAATGTATTAATCATTTATAGGTCTATATAGCTCATTCTAACTACTCCAGTATCTGCTGTATCATATATTTTATGTATTCTGTGCTATGACACCATAAACCTCTCCATACTCACATCGATACATTTTTTATGTTACCTGACTATATATATACTACCGATTATTATAAAAATATTTGCGATCGTGATTTACTGCTGTTGTCACTGCTGTTTGGGCTGGTTTTTGCTATTGTTTTCACTACTGCAAAAAAAAATTTCACATACTTTTTTGCCAAGACCTCTGTGAAGTAACATCTAAAAATCCTATTTTCTAATATCACAAGAAATGAAAAAAAAAAATACTAACTTTCCAAAGTAGAAACAAATAAAACCAAACAAATAAAACCTATTGTAATGAACCGTGGTCGTGTACTTTCCTACTTGTTATATTCTCCTTATGTTTCCTATTGTCAGTGATGTTCTTTGGAATTCCGCGTTATGAATCATGAATTATCACTCGGTCATGTATGGTCACCCATGTTTAGCTGTCTGCCTTGCGAAGGTCATGAGAACAGTGTTAGATTAAATGACGTATGGGAAAGGGTCGTGTGGACAAAACAGGTTTTACAGAGACTGCTCTAGAAGGGAGGCAGTGCTCTTGGCGATTGGTATAAAAGAGAAGGAAATCTCGCGGTCCTGTATTTCTTTCTCTTTCTTCTTCACGCAGTATCTTAAGTATACACCTCAGGAATAAAGAGTTATTCCCACAAACCTTCAGCACATAGTTGCCTCGCTCCATGCGCACCTCTTGAGTCCTCTACAGAGTTGTGTATCTTCTTCTATCCTGATTTACCCAAAAACCCCCGGTACAGACTGAGCATCAGTTGTATCGCTGAAGGAGTTGTCCATTACACTATACTGCGTCATTCAGAAATCACCATCGAAGAAGATACATGAAAATTCAGGTGACATTGGATGTCATCCCCAGTCAACTGGAACTTCCGAGGAGAGGAACCCCAGTTCACTATCGAGGAAATCACCAGGCTGCTACAAGACAAGAACCTGCTTCCTCCAGAAGAACCCAGAGACCTGCAAATTCCACCCCCCAGAAGAGGAATCGCAGAGTCCATTTCAGTTCAGAGGTCCAGGCTAGGCCAGCACCAAGATCAGCATCACCAAAGGTACTTCCTGAGAGACCGGCAAAGGCTCAGAAAGTTTGGTGCAGCATCTGCCGTTGCAAAGTCAACCCTGTTGACCACCACCTACGCTGCAAAACTAGGGAACAACAAGAACTCGAAAAGGCAACCAGGCCACAGTGGAAAAAGGGTTTCTGCATCAGAAACTGCGACGGACAAATCCACGGATTCTTCTGCAAAGACTATTGTTGCGACGATCATTGGAACGACAGAGTCTACTTCAACCACTGAGTACCAGATACCGCAAGTGGTAACAGTCACACCAGACCCAGGAAAAGCACCAGTGCTACGCTTGTGCCTGTGGTCAGATACCGACGCTGTCACTGCAAGTTTTCTGCTAGATGAGGAATTGGAAGACGCCGCCCTCAAATTCCTGGAACATCTTAGGAAATCTAAGGTTGACAACCTTGCAG
>JABYPW010001631.1:0-14442 GCA_016880775.1 Phymatotrichopsis omnivora
GTCTATACAACCCCCCTCCCCCCCTTCTACTACCCCACAAGCAGCAAAGGATGAAGCCGCCACCATGAAAGCGATGCTTGCCTCGTTTAAGTCATCAGGCATACCCCCCACTATATGCGACGAACCTGGAATGGGAGATGTAGTCTCAATGCATACTGCCCCACTCACCAGGGACTTATACATCAGATACAGAGACCTCTAGTTCTACACACAAATGCTGCCCTCCCTCCTAGCCTCGGTGAACAAGATTCAAGAGGCAGTCACCACCCTTGCCGCTGGCTAACAGTTACTCGATACCCACTTTGATGAACTTGAGGCCATTGCCACTCGCAATGCTACTGCCAAGGGTCTGACCAAGGTAGCCCCCACTGAAGTCAACCTCACTCTTTCTGAATCTATCAAAAAGCTACAGTTAGAAACATCTAAAACCGCAAAAGCAGTGAAGAAGATTTCTTCTACCCTCTCCTCCCGCACTCCTGCTGCGCCACTTGTGGTGCCCCCTACTCCCACTGACAATACCTAGGCTCTGGTGGTGAAGAAGACCAAGGGTAAAGCCTCGGCTATGCTAACACCGACTGCTACCTCCTAGCCTGCCCTGAAGTACCTAATGATATGTGAGCAAGAGATTATTGTCAACCTCAAGGGAGAAATCCCAAAGTTCAACCCCATCACTGTCTAGGACACCGTTAATGCTGCACTAGTTGACAAGAAAGCCCCTTCTGCCTGCCAAATTCACTCTGTCTGAAATGCTAGAGCTAACAACATCTTCCTCTCTGTAATGTAGAATACCACCGCCTAACAGGTACTTGCCTACAAGCTAACCATTAAATAAGCTATTCGCAAGTTCTTCCCTACTGTTACCAGCCTATGCCGGAACTTCCTGCACAAGAAGTACATGGTGCACAATATTATAACTGCCATTCTCAACACCTCAGAATACGAGCATATGTCCCTCATCTGAAAGGAAATAGAGATGTTTAACTAAGGTGTGATCTGACCCTAAACACCTCGCTGGCTGGCCTCAAAGGATAAGCTAGTCGGCAAACCTGCCTCGTCTATTGTCATCACAGCTATGGTAAACAATAACCATTACCGCATCTCCTAAGGCCTGACCATCCTTAACAAGAACTGTCGGACTGACCATTACATTACCTTTTCCAACGCTACCTAATGCTCTTGATATTGTCACTTCGGTCATCACCAACTGAAGTGCACCTTCTCCCCCTGCTACCACTATTGTGCTGGACCCTACAGCATCTTTGAACACTCCTATGGCAACACAGAGTGTAAACGCTGTGGACGACAATGTGACCACACAGTACTTAAGTGTGCTAATTGCGATGCCGCCCACCCTGCCAATGATCCCCTCTACCCCATTTATTTGCAAGCCCTGGCTGAAAATAACAAGAGAGTGGAGAACCTGTGTGCTATGATGGAAGAGGGAATGGAGACTTATGGCACCTTAGTATCTCATCTATTTCTTTGCTCTTGTTGTTCCCTTAGTGTAAAAGTTCTATGAGTTTGGCTTCTGTTATCTCCTTTGTCCTTTGCTTTTCTTTTTCTTTGGTTAGTGTTAGTTGCTAGTACCTCGATCCCTTCTAGTTGTTGTAAGGTTTGCCTCACTAGAGATGGGAAAGGGGTTCCCTGGGCTTTTCTATTTCTTTCCTTTTCTTTCGCTTAGAGTTCTTCTACTGTTTGGGTGTACTAGGCTATCGCATTTGTGCCAGTCGCATTTTCTTTTTGAAGTTTCCTTTCCCCTGCCACTCTTTCCCTTTTACCCTATCTCTTCTTTAGTCTCTTGTATGTAAGCTAGGAGGATTTGGGAATAAACCTGTATTTCATCTTGTAAACCGTTATATGCGCTACCGACCTTAAGTTGGCTGTCTTCTACCTCCATCATAGCTTGTCATAGCTGTAAGCAGAGCTTCATTTAGATGACCCATAGTGGGGTCGTAAAGACAAAATGAAAATGAATTTCCCCCCCACCCCTCGATGCTCCTTCGTCGCAGCTACATAAAGGGTTACCCTGACGGCGCTTAGCGATGTATTGCTCCCTCTCTTATTTAGGCCATCCAATTAAGTTCCTGCAAAGGCATCTGCTAGAGAGTGTGACTGAAGGAAAAGAGTATAGATGCTCCTTTGTTATGACCAGACTCCCACGATCGGTCTCCTCTGGAGGTTACGACATAGGATCGTACTATTGCTCCAGGCTCACTTAGCAAACCTCCGATCACGCCACAACAACCCCCCATTCTCACAAAGGACACGGTGGTGTCCGACCCCACTCCCAGTACTTCCTGAGCAAGAAGCGACCATAAAAACTCCTTACCTCACTTAACAACAGAGTGCCTGGGGTGCTCGCCAATTCACTGCAATACTCTAATAGTTCATAAGAGGGGTGTTCAGGCCCCCTAGAGCATTCGCACCCCGCTTCATACCAGTGGAAACTACGGATACGAGTATTGTAAGCCTCAGGGTAAGGTTTTGAGTAGGAGCTGTGCAGGATTTCCTTTGTTGTAGGGTGCGAAATGCAAGCGGCAGGACTGGAGGATTTGTTTTTTCTAGCCATGTCGCTCATTTTTCTTCCTTTTTCAAACCTAGTTATTCCATCCTATCTAGTTAGTGTAAAAGACATCCTACTAGGAGGAAAAGTGTGTTTAAATAATGGGAAAAGAGTTTTAATGCTCCTTTGTCTAGGCTCCTCCAGAATCTCAATCCCCCCCCTACCTTGGGGTAAAGGTCCTCCTCATCAAACCCTGCACATCGGGCTGGTCTCTCTTTTCTTGAGTCTTAACACCTTTCTGACCATGCATAATGAAGCTAAGTAAGACACTTCTCTCGCGATGATAACTGAGATACATTGTTATCCCCACCCAATGTTTGCGTAAGACCTGACCGTGTAAGCAAGCAGGTGGAGTGGGCACCCATGGTCAGCTACACTTTAAGCAATATTGCGGTATAGGATCATACTGCTATACTATATCACTTAAGTTAGCTTATCACCAACATCGCAACACTCTACAAACTGAGGATGCAGCGGTATCTGACCTGTCTTTCTCTCGGTCGCATTGGGCGACCATTTCTTTTCTTTTCGATAAGTGACCAGATGATTTGAATAGTGGTTCTGAGGAGGGTAATCAGTGATTTAACCTTGTGGTTTTCAGGTAACAGTGTTCAGACACTGATCTCTATCAAGCCTATTGTCGTATCTATTGGTCAGGTTCACGGTCGAGGGCAGCAGAGGATTTCTTTTGTTTAAAGGGTAATGTGAATGGCATGCGCGGTGGATTTCCTTTGTTTTTAGCTATGTCACTCATTTTATTTTCTTTTCTTCTAGTTAGTCTTTACTATTAAGTTATTGTTCATAGACGCCCTGCCAGAGAAAAGTGTACTTAAGTAATAGGAAATAAGTTTCGACACTCCTTTGTCCCAGGCTCCTCCAGAATCTCGATCCCCCCTCTACCTTAGGGTGAAGGTCCTCCTTGTCAAAGCCTGCATATTGGGCTGGTCTCTCTATTCTTGAGTCTTTACACCTTTCAGACTGTGTACAACAAAGTTAAGTGAGACAGTTCTCTCGTGACGATAACCAATATACATCGTCGTCCCCACCCAACGTATGCCTAAGGCCCGACCATGTAACTGAGCGGGTAGAGGAGGCACCCATGGTTGGCCATGCTTTAAGCGACATTGCGGTATAGGATTGTACTGCCATACTATGTCGCTTAAGCAAGCTGATCACCAACATCGCAACACTCTCAGAGTTCATAGGAGAGGTGTTCAGGCATTCCAGAGTGTTGCACCCTATGAACCGAGGATGTAGCAGCATATAACCCCTCTTTCTCTCGGTCACATCAGGCGACCTTCTCTTTTCTTTTCGATAAGCACATAGATGATTCAAATAGTAGTTCTGAGGAGGGTAATCAGCGATTCAACCTTATAGTTTTCGGGTAACAGTGTTCAGACACTGATCTCTATCAAGCCTGTTGTCGTATCTGTCGGTCAGGTTTACAGTCGTGGGAAGCGGAGGATTTCTTTTGTTTAAAGGGTAATGTGAATAGCAAGAGTGGTGGATTTCTTTTTTAGCCATGTCGCTCATTGTATTTCCTTTTCTTCTAGTTAGTCTTTACTATTAAGTTAGTGTTCATAGATGCTCCGCTAGAGAAAAGTGTATTTAAACAATGGGAAATAACTTTCAATGCTCCTTTTTCCATGTATTTAAATAATGGGAATAGAGTTTCAATGCTCCTTTGTCCTACTGGTTCAGTCCTTGTAAGCGAATGTGACTGATGACTACAATGGCTGTATGAAGGGTTACCCTGACAGTGCTTAGCGATATATTGCTCCGTCTCTTAGTTAGGCAATCTGATTAAGTTCCTGCAAAGCTGTCCGTGAGAGAGTGTGACTTGAGGAAAAGAGTATAGATGCTCCTTTATCCCAGGCTCCTACAGAATCTTGATCCCCCCCCTACCTTCGGGTGAAGATCCTCCTCGCCAAAGCCTCCACATCAGGATGGTCTCTCTATTCTTGAGTCTTTACACCTTTCTGACCATGCACAATGAAGATAAGTGAGACACTTCTCTCGTGATGATAACTGAGATACATTGTCATCCCCACTTAACGTTTACCTTATACCTGACTGTATAAGTGAGCGGGCGCAGCGGGCACCCACGATCGGCCCCACTTTAAGCGACATTGTGGTATATGATCATACTACCATACTTTGTCACTTAAGCGAGCTGATCCCCAATGTCATGACACTCTCAGAGTTCCTAGGAAAGATGTTTAGGCCTTCCAGAGTGTTACACCCTATGAACAAAGGATGCAGTGGCGTCTAACCCCTCTTTCTCTCAGTCGCATTGGGCGGCCTTTTCTTTTGTTTTTGATAAGTGACTAGACGATTAGAATGGTAGTTCTAAGGAAGGTAATCAGCGATTTAACCTTGCGGATTTCAGGTTATAGTGTTTGGACACTGATCTCTATCAAGCCTATTATCATGTCTATCGGTCAGGTTTATGGTCAGGGGAAGCAGACGATTTCTTTTGTTTAAAGGGTAATGTGAATGGCAGGAGCAGTAGATTTCCTTTGTTTTTAGCCATGTTGCTCATTTTATTCCTTTTTCTTCTAGTTAGTCTTTGCTATTAAGTTAGTACATGTATATGCCCTACTAGAAGAAAGTGTATTTAAATAATGGGAAATAAGTTTCGACACTCCTTTGTCCATCCTCCACAAAACCTGTCACACCATCAAGTACATTCCCTTCGGCACCGACACCCAATGCTCCCGATTGCTCGAAGTTCAGATACCCTGTCCAGAACTCCCAGTTACCTCCTTGCTACTGAGTTTGCGCCAGTCCCTACACAATTTCTGAACATACCTGTTGTGTCGCCGATTGTAAACAACCGAAAGGCTTCGCCTGCGAGAACACTGTCCTCCGATGTGTAAACTGCGGCGGCCTCTACAAAGCGAATAATCTGATCTGTATGACAATGATCCAGGCCAAACTTGCTACGTCAAACCAAAAGGATAAGTCCATTACCATAGGAGGCGTTTAGTTTCTCCTTTTCGCACTCTACTTTTGTTTTTGTTTTCTCCACGGTAGAAAGTAGGTTTTTCTACTTCGGTAAAGTAAGGAGAAGCTTGCGCATTTCTCTTTCTCTCTTCTCTTGTATTTTTTGCTAGGTCATGTAATCTACATAGGGGGTTTTTCTTTCATTGTTTTAAGGTTCACCTAGTGATTATTTTTCCCTGGTCAGCTTTTGTATGTAGTTGTCTGCATTTTTCTTTTTCACTACAAGTAGGTGGATGATTTCTTTTTAGTCAGTCAAGAGGAGGAACTTTCCATAGTTAGGCCATCCTATTAAGTTAATGCGTAAGCTGTCCTACTGCAGGAAGAGTGTATTTAGTTTTAAAGTAATGGGAAAAGAGTTTCGATGTGCCTTTGTCTTTCCTTTCTTTCTTCTCTAGCTTCAAGACTAGCTTTGAGTCTTAAGAATATATTTCACCTTATCTTTGCAACTTTACTTCTTCACATTCAATCTCTTAGTAGATATAGGAAAGCGCTTATTTAGTTGAGAAGAATAAATTGAGATATCTAAGTTCACTCAGTAATACTTATAGCTTGATGCCTACTTGTACTTTACTGAGCTATTCTACCTCCTAAGATATGCACCGTTAACACTATATTCTTAAGTTATGGCTAGCGAAGATTATACCATGACTGACCCTGAGACTACTCTTGCCTTTTTCGATAGCAAGACCCTTGATTACCCTTGAAGACCTGGTTCCACTCGAACCAGGGCTTCCACATCTCTGAATCAGATGATCCATCTCTCTTTGGAGGTAATCGTCTTTGTTGAACAACACCAGTCCAAGGTCAAGGCATACTTTGTTGACCTTGATGCCACCTTTCTACAGGTAAAGGAGTTTATTATGGAAGCTGCATATAGCAAAAAAAAGCAGCAGCTCTTCAATGACTTTCTGAAACAAGAAGAGGAGATCCAAGGAATCCTCTACTCAACCATCTGAGCCTACTAGGACATGGGGAAAAGATTACCTCCAGTCCTGATCACCTTTCCCCAGACTACAACAGATATCCTTCTCTCCTGCATCAACCAACTGAAGGAGCGAAAGGACCTCAACCTCTTTCAAGAGACCGAGATCAGGGAAGAAATACATTCTAATCTTGGTTGGTAATTCTCCAACCTTCAGTACGAGAACAAATAGCTAAAGAAAGAGTTGGAGACAGCATGGTCACAACCCATGATCATGTAAGATGATGAGGTAGATAAGGAGTACATCTCCTATCTGGAGAAGGAAAACTATGAACTAGAAGATAAGATAGCCTAGATAGAAAGAGCAAGCCTGACTCAGGCAAGTAGGATCCAGGTATTGGAGACTGACTTACTGTAGGGTAAGGCTGAGGCCCAGGTGGGCAATGAATAGGTCCAAGAGAAACGCGAAATCCTGGCATAGCTGAAAGAAGCATAGGATGATGCCACCCTGTTGAAAGCTCAATTGGAGAAGAGGAGGGCACCCTATCAGTCGGACTTGTCCCTGTCCAAATCTGAGGCCCCTGAGGATAGGCTAAGACTCAGGAGAAGATCTAAGGCAGTGTCCAACCTGCTGGGCCTCTTTGACTGGCATAGTAATACTTCACCGTCGGGTCCCCCTCCAGTGCTACCTTGACCTGCAATGGCAGCACTGGCCCTGCAAGATCCACCTCCATAAGGATTCACCCTGGAGGATGTACAAAGAATGATCGATGTGGTGGTCATAAGAAGCGCCACCATGGCCCCTCTGGCTGAAAACCAGCCACCTGTCAACTTCAAAGGGCCTAAACCAGTATAGCCAGACAAGTATGGGGGAAAAGCGGAGGATATTATCGAACTCCAACTGCAGTGTAATACATACTTTGCACTGTAAGTACACCTCTTTCCCTTGGATCTGGTGAAGATCTAGTTTGCGTCTACCTTTTTTACCAGCAATGCCTTAATCTGCTGGAGGGTATACCATGCAAGGTGGACAACCCCTTTGGCATGTTGGGTAGATTTCCTAGAAGCCCTTTACTCAAACTTTGGTACCTATACCCTGAGGCCCAAATACACCTCCCTTCTGGTCAAAGCCAGACAAACTGGTCCTATCTTAGACTACATCATTTCTATGAGAACCCTCAATGATGTGGTAAATTACCTGGACAATATCCTTCAAGACTGGGTAAACCAGGGTCTCCATGAGAAACTGTAAATGGCCATAGCAATGAACTACTCTGAAGGCTATCAGACCGTCAATGACTGGTTTGATAGAGTCCTGACAGTGGCCTAGCAAATCGAGGAGGCCACCAGGCTAGCGGGAAAGGACCCCTAGAAATCTACCGAGGTAAAGAAGAAGTATCCAAGACCACCCTCACACCCTAGCAACTAGCTTTACAAAGAGAAGCAAGAGGCCAGCAAGTCAAAACAGATGTCAAGCAAGCTCCTGGAACTTACGGGAAGTGAACTCAAATGGGCGCAGGACAACAAACCCTGCACAAGGTGTGGAAGGACTAATAACTCTTCTAAGATTTGTTTCACTAAATACAAGTCTACCGACATCCCTCAACCTAAGTCAAGATACTCTCGCAAGAGAGGTAGGGATGAAGGTGAAGATAAGGAGAAGAGTAAGTCCTTGAAGAAGGCCAAAACTAAGCAGGCTGCCAGGGTGATTGAACTTCCAGACAAATAGCAGGAATGTGAGGACATCCCAATAGTTTGAAGAGCCTACAAATTGATGTCTTATTTTTGCTTTGTTCTGAAACCATCAAGAAAAGTTGGAGGAGCAAATTGATACCCTATGAATTACCTTATAAACCAGTATTTAAGTAGGATTTTCTTAGCCCCTTATTCTTGGTGGGTAGGCTGCTGGTATTGAGGCTTGTACTTTTGGTTATGATTTATGAGACCTATAATTATGACTTATGCCCCTTATAAAGCACACAACTCTCCTTTCTATCTAGCATAAGCTTCCTTTTTAGAGTTTCTTTATAGATCTCTTTGTTTGTCTGAGGATGGCCTTGAGGCTGAAACATGCAGGTCATGTAACAAACTGCCTTTCTTTATCATACCCTACTGTTTCTATAGTTGTTTACGAAGCACTCAAATTACCTCTGATACCCACATTCCTCTTTCCCAAACTTCTTCGTATAGCAGTGTCCGGCCACGACATTCCCAGGAGAGATCAGAGAACGTATCTACTGAAATCATATCTTATTCTATTTCTGCTCATATGAAGGATGAGGGCCCTATTCAGGGTAGGTGTATAAAGGTACCTATCACATTACAGTAGTAGACTAATGCAGTGGAAGGTGTTAGGACCCATTGCCTCTCAGCCATGGCGAAACTCGATAATGGAGCCACAGCAGCACTGATATTGGACAGGCTCCCAGTCCCGAAGAAGAGAAGGTCAATTCCAGTCAATGTATATGCATATGATAGCACCTACAAGCAAGAGTAGTATTACACCCTGAAGCTTCAAATGCAGGTTCTCAATCACAAAGGGATCATTGACTTTGACATCGGGCCGACTCCAGAGGACATCGATATCTACATTCCTATTAAGTAGTTCCAAGACCATGAACCGCTTGTTAATTATAAAAAGGCTGAGTTGGTAGGGTTTCCTAGTAACAAGTGTAAGAAGCATCTAGTGGCACCACAGGTTTAGTTGGTTAATGCCCTAGAACTCTTGCAAGATGAAGATTTATATACCAATAATGCTGCTCAAGGCTCAGGCCTGTTGGGGTGGGTGGATACCCCAATCAGTATAGCAGAAATGTGGAGGTGGTACTCCGCGGTGACAAGGCTTCCTGTAAATGAGTTCGTGGAAGTCTTTATCTGATCCTCCTCCTCTGACCCTTCTCCGACTAACCTAGAGAAGTGGGAGCGACTCTATCCCATTGTCTTCTCTGAAAGGTTGGTGTCGCAACTACCCTCGCACTGACCATGGGACTGTCATCTGGATATGAAAGAAGAGATATCTCTGCCTTGGGGCCCTATTTATAAGCTGGCAGAAACTGGGCTACAAGTGCTCAGGGAATATCTGGATCACATATTAAAAGGAGGAAAGATCCAGCCTTCCAAATCTCCAGCTGGGGCACATATACTATTTGTCAAGAAGGCAGATGGTTCCATATGCCTTTGTGTAGATTATTACAGCTTAAACAAAGTCCTCATTCAAAACTACTACCCTCTCCCTCTTATGGGAGAACTATGAGATTGCATTGGTAAGGCCAAATGGTTCACTAAATTAGACCTGATAAATGGCTACAACCTCATCCAAATAGCAAAGGGCCATGAATGGAAAACTGCATTCTGAACTCGGTATAGGTAATTCAAATACCTAGTAATGCTCTTTGGAATCTATAATGCACCTGTGGTTTTCCAATAGATAATTAATACCATATTTCGTGACCTTTTAGATTTGGGTGTCATCATCTGAAATGGTTAAAGAACATGATCAGTTAGTCTGTGAAGTTCTAAAACATTTGGACTAGCACCAGTTAGCTCTGAAGACAACGAATTGCATCTGGGCAGTCCACAGTGTAGAATTTTTAGGGTTCATTATCTCTGCTGATGGAATCTCCATAGCTTAAGATAAGGTAGCTACGATAAAGGACTGGCCTGCTCCAAAAACAGTCACTAATATTCGTTCATTCCTGGGGTTTGCAAATTTCTACCGCATCTTCATTCTCAACTTTTCCAAGAAGGTAGCACCCCTGATGGATATCACCAAGGACAAAACACCATGGACCTAGGGGCCTAATCAACAGCAGGCGTTCAAATTCCTCAAAGACTCCTTTACCTCAGTACTAATCCTCACCCACTATAACTCCTCCTTAACCCTTGTAGCAGACACTGATGCAAGCAACTTCACCATTAGCAGTATTCTCTCAAACTAAACTGACACTCTGTATCTGATCGCCTTTTACTCCCACAAAATGCTACCTGCGGAGATGAACTATGAGATATATGATAAGGAGATATTAGCGATAGTGGATTGTCTTTATTATTAGTGGAGACATTAGTGTGAAGGAGCCAAACATCTGGTCCTGGTCCTTACCGACCATAAGAATTTGGAGTACTTTGCAACTACTAGAGTACTTTCTCAGTGCCAAACTAGGTAGATAGAGAAGCTCAGGAGCATCGACTACAAGATTGTGTATTGCCCCAGGACCAAAAACACCAAGGCAGATGCTCTGTCTAGGTATGGATACCATGCCCCTACAGAGGGGGCACCTGAACCAGAAGTTCTGTTCCTTGAACCTGGTTAATACATTGTAGCCTTTAAATGAGCAAATTACATATTCAAGCCCAAATTCATACAGGAACTACAAACAGAATCAGTAAAGGACCCTGAAACCTAGGAGTTAATGAGCAGAGTGCCTCATAACAATGAGGTACGAGATAGCCTGCTAACATTCAACAACTTGTAGTTTGTCCCCTATACCCTTCACCATAAGGTCCTTGATTCCAGGTATGATCACCCTTCAGCTGGCCATATCGGAAGAGACAAGATGTTCGAATTAGTCACTTGGGACTTCTGCTGGCCTACACTCACAAAGGATATTGTACAATACATCTTGTCCTATGACCAGTGTCAATTGAACAAGGCAAGGAGACATAAAACCTACAGGCAACTCCTTACCTTAAAAGTCCCTTATAAGCCGTGGGAATCGATCTCTATAGATTTTATCACCGACCTTCCCTCCTTAGACGGCTATACACAAATTTAGGTGATAGTCGATCGGTTCAATAAAATGGCACACTTCATTCTATTGCATCAAAATGTTGACTCAAAGGAATTGGTGAGTGTTTTCATCAACTAGATCTAGAAACATCATAGCCTCCCATATAACATAGTGAGTAACTGGGACCCCTAGTTCCAAGCTTGGTGGAAAATAGCCATAGAGGACCTTAAAGTCCAACTCTCTATATCCATGGCCAATTACCCCCAACTGGATGGACAAACCAAGTACCTAAACCAGATCTTAGAAGCCTACCTTTGAAAATATGTGACATTCAATCAATCCAACTGGTCACTCCTACTCCCCTTGGCTAAGTTTGTCTACAATAACTTGGTCTCCTCCAGCAGAAACCAAACTCCCTTTTTTGCCAACTACAGATATCATCTGTCCCCAGACACAGTCAGCACCTTTAAATTCTTCCATGGATCTAAAACGTTAGAAGTAAACTGGCAGGATATTAGGCAAAGACTCCTCACTGTCTAGAAATACACAGTTTACTGTTATGATAAGAAGTATATGGCTTTCCTAGAACAAAACCCTGGTGACCTCATCCTACTCCAAAGGGATAACCTTCTGACCCAGAAAAACTCCAAGAACCTCGACGCTAAATATGTAGGTCCATTCCAAGTTATTTCAAAAATTGGACCTTACACATACAAACTCAAGCTCCCATACACCTGGAAAATAAACCCCTTCTTTCACATCTCACAGCTGGAACCCTACAATACCTCAGTTTAATTCCCTAGGGCAGCTCCTCCAGCTCCTCAAGATAACAATGGCATACTGGCCTACTTTGTCAAGGAAATCACCAAGTGCTAGTACAATAGGAAAGGGAAAAGGCTAGAGTATTATGTACTCTAGGAAGGATACTCAGAAGTGTAGGTCTCATATGAGGTGTTGGAGAACCTACTAGTTAATGGGGAACCTATCAATCAGCTGGTTAATTTCTGAACTAAGAACCTGCACACTGAAACAAATGCAAAAAGGCGTAAGGAGGCTCCACCTACAAAGCGAAGGAGAGTAGGATAGGTAGGCTGAGTCCCCTTCCCACTCTATATCAACTGAAACTGGTAAGAAAAACAAGTAGGTTACACAGGCAGATGTACTAGAGATAATATTAGTATAGAGCGCGGACTGTCCTTTTCCCAGACTCACCCGAAATCTTCGAGGGTGTTAGGGGGACTTAGAATTTAGTAGACTGGCTAACGTCTTATATGCAATAAGGGCATTGCACCTTATAAGGGGCGTAGTGTTACAGTTCTAAGGTACTATAGACTTGTGCAATGATAGACTAGTACCCAGAATATACCCAGTAAGTGTTACACCCTTCACAGCTACCGGGCGCTGCCTATCTCGTAAAGCCCTGCCTTATTGGTCTTACATCAGTACACCTTTGGTGAAGTGGCTTGGGCTAACAACCTAGCCACAATACCCAAGTAGAAACACATAGTTAGAACATCTACACATTATGCAACGACTTAGTCACCCTAGTGGAATAGGCTGCCTGACTGATCTAGCTAGTTATCATAAGAGGCCATGACACATCAGAGGTCATGGCGATCCGTTGCTCATATATTGCTAATCTTTGCCTGTCTGCGATAATGGACTCTTCTAGGCCATACAAGATTGGAGATTAGTGATCGGAATATTTGTCATGGATAATCTGTCAGGTTCCATTTCCTTCTATTTCCTTAGTCATCTATAAGTCATTTCTTATGATGGAATTAGTATTTAAATGCAGGCTGTTAGATGCTCCTTTGCAGGCTTCTCAGACTCTTCAAACCCCCCCCTACATTCTACCTTTTCCTACTCCTCTTTTACGCTCTTCTTCTATCACTTTTCATCGTCATAAAAGCTGCTCGGCAAAGACAACGACCTAGAATACCTTAGCCTCGTTGCCCAGGGGATAGGCGCTCGGATAGAGCTTGCTCCATAGGGGACTATCCTTACCTAGGCACGTACCGACGGGTTCCTGGTCACGCATCACCACCGCAGTGTGCTCTGGTGCCGTTATAGCCTGATCAATAAACCCAGTGTGGGAGACATCGTGACAACGTACAAGACCTAGCCTCGCTTACACGGTCGCAAATATGTCTACATCCCAGCAACAACCGGTCACCCCCACGAGGGCCCCAACGCCGTCGAATACCTCAACCCATCACTCCATCCCTAAGAACTCAGCCCAGCCGTACCAAATCCCGCCCGCGCACGAGTGGCAGATCGAGGGGCGCTCCCAAGTTCCCCCAACACAGATAGCACAAAGTCAAGTCGCTCAACCGCTCTTCAGAAACCCCACCAATATTAGTCAGCATGCATCTCCAACGCCCTCGCGTACCACCACCCCACATCCACAAGCCACCTTTGCCCCAGAAAGTACATTCGGAGGCAGGGATATCGGATCATGGGACGAGGATGCCCCAGCCGCACAATACACTAGCGACGGAGATTTCCTCACCACGGATGAACAGTTCAAAGGAAAAGACAAAGAAATGACGGACGTCGACGCCACCCCCAGAAAGCCGAAGAGATCAGCCCCAGGACCTTCCCAGACCCCAGCCCCAAGCCAAATCACCGAAAATCCTCTACAGGCGCTAGAAGAGCTCACAGGATCTACCATCAGAACACAAGCCTTTGTGGAGCTACTAAGCGAACAACAAGGTCTAACGGGAGAACCCACGAAAACCGCACTACTCGGCATGTTCATCGCCGACGTGTTCACCGCATTGTGCAACAAAATCGACAATCAATCCAGGTTCCTCATCAACCTACAAGATGCCAACCTTAAACTTGGACGACAAGTGGAAGAATTGGAAAAAAGAATGAAACAAACCCAACAAGCAGCCCAGAGCACGGCCGCCACAGTCCAATCCAGATCATACGCACAGGCCGCACAAAGTTCAAAACAACAAGACAATGAACAGAGGAAAGAGACGGGAAAGGGAAAAAGCAAAGAAAAAAAAGCAAAAAACCAGAAAGCAAACCCGAACAACCCATCAGCCAACACTAATAAGAAAGAAAAAGACACCGAAACCAACAGTGAGCGCCAACAACAACTTCCGAAAAAGCACCAGCGAGCAGAACGGCGAATGTACCTCCAGAAGACTGAACCCGGAGAAATCAAAGACCGAGCTATCCTAGCAGAAAGGCTAGCATACCAACTCGCGATA
>JABYPW010001632.1:0-14441 GCA_016880775.1 Phymatotrichopsis omnivora
TGAAAAAAAAAAAAAAAAAAAATAAGAAAAAAATCGATGGGTTCGGAAATGATTGTGGAATATATGTTATTTTTGGTGGTTGATGTATCGTCGAGGCAAATGTTTACAAAAAAAGAATCTACATATATATTACTATAACTTCTACATACAATTCTCCGAAATTCTTCAACATGTTGCCAGTTACATACACTAAAATGTATAGTACTGCATATGTGTCTAAGCCTTAATATGCTCTTGGCAGGCGCCGAGTTATCACTTGTAGCTTTAAATGGGCTTTCGTGCGGTTGTGCCGACGTTAAAAATTTGCTGCCAGAGAATGAACACCAGAAAGGGGACCACGTAGCCCTTATGGACTCTGTTGTTTTCAGTGTAAGAGTATGTACTACATGTAGTACATACATGTATGCAAGTACTCTGCATAGAATGTGCCGCTTATAATACTCCATGAAGGATATTATTGGTTACAACGAAATCGGTCTCAGAATAGTGCGCTTGCAGGTACTCAAAATGGTAAGTTAGTACAACACGCGTACATATATATGTGCATGTGCATTTACATGTACATTTTAAAATAAAAAAAGAAGGGTTGATAATTTAGGCCTCCAAAAACTTATTGGAAAAGTTTTTCTAAGCAAATAAACCAAATTCTATACTAGTAGGAATCGGTCTCCCACTCACCAGAAATAAATTTTTTTTTCCCTCCCATACTTCACGACTTCAGCATTGCCGCCAAAAGTCACCTCTACCTAATCCTAATCATCTTAAAGAAAGGTCGATGTTTTACCGCTCGTCTAAACAAACCCCCGAGGGCCATTTTACCGCCAACATACGGAAACAACATGACCAACAAATGGCCATGTTACCGGAACCCACGAGAAATATTCTGGGGGTACAATGGCACACGATAGAGAATACACCGCTGTTTTCTGCGGCGGCTGGACAGCTTATAGATCAATTGATAGCAGAGGAGGGAGGCCGGAATCATGGCAAGATTTTACTAAATTATGGTCTGCTGGGACGTATGTTACAGCTTATAAAGCCGCAGTTAGGAGAAGGACCTGAGAAGATGAGAACTCTGGAGTTGGGGAAGAAGTGCGATCCCAGGCTTTTCTTGAATGTTAATGCGCCTATGTCCGCGTTTATATGCGGATCTCAAGGGTCTGGGAAAAGCTATACTTTAGCGTGCATATTGGGTATAGTTTTCATTCTGTTGCGGCCTGGCAAACACCTAATATGTTGCGGTAGAAAACATGCTTTTGAGCATCCCAACGCTTGGAAAATTAACATCTCCACTTCCGGCCATCGTATTCCACTTCGATAATCTTGCATCTACCGGCGAAGGCCGCCCCTGCGAATTAGCCTACTTGGCTTCTGCAATCCCCGTTACTGTCTTGGTATCCCCCAGCAACTACAGGCGAATGAAGGCTGTGTACTCCAAACTAAAGCTCAATATCAATATCAAGGATTTCCGAATCCCTAATTCGTGTCTAACGATCCAAAGTATTTTAGCTTTAATGGCAGTCGACGTATCTTCAGACCGGTCCCCGCCATTGTATATGGAGTGTGTCCGGAAGATATTGAAGGATATGGCTATGAAGAGTGATAGTGGTGGGGGTTTTGATTATGACCTTTTTAAAAAAAACCTTGAGCTCCAGAACATGACACAGGGGCAGAAGGTCCCGCTGAGCATGAGGTTGGAGATTTTGGAGAGTTTTTTGGGAAAAACGGAATTGGAGTTTCAGCAGCCCGGGATTACGATTCTAGATTTGAGTGATCCTTTTGTAGATGAAGGGTGAGTTGTCCTTTTTACTTTTCCTACTGAAGCGGGGCTTACGGATACCATTCCTCAGGAGTGCATGCGTACTATTCGATATCTGCTTGGACTTATTCAGAAACAAAATTAGCAGTAACGGCTACATCATTGCACTCGATGAAGCACACAAGGTTGCCACTTTCTACTCTTACTATGTCATCCAAATCTGATAACCCTGTTTTGGAGCAGTATATGACGTCCACTTCCGCCTCGGAGAAATTCACCTCCACTCTCCTCCAAATTATCCGACTGCAACGCCACGAGGGTGCGCGAGTCATAATCTCCACACAAGAACCTACCATATCCGCAAAACTTCTGGACCTCTGCAGTATCACAATCGCCCACCGATTCAGCTCCCCGACGTGGCTAAGTTTCATGAAAAACCATATTGCTGCAACGGTGTCAGAAGGCGGAACTAAGATTGGTACTTCGCTTCTTATGAAGAGGATTACGGAGCTGCAGGAGGGGGAAGCTCTGATTTTTGCTCCACAGTGTAGGACTAGCTCCAGGGATTTTGGGGATAACGAGCGCGATCCTGGATGGTGGGAGACGGATGGTAGTAAATCGGAAGGATCCAGTGAAAGTGGAGAAGGAAAGGAAGGAGAAGGGGTAGAGGAGGAGTTGGAGGAAATAATTCCGATTGGGATCGGGTATATGAAAGTTAAGATGCGGAAGAGAGTTACCGAAGATGGGGGCTTGGGTGTGTTTGCTGCGGGTTCTGCGTGGTGATGTGCTTGATAGGAGTGGAAATTGTTTATTCTTGGTAGAGTAGCATTTTTGTTCTTTTTGCAGATCTTCGGAATGTAACCATTTATATCTCTTTAAGCATAAGAATGGAAACATTTACGTGACATGTAGTGTGCAAACTCCTCGACAACTCCCACAAATGTCATTTTTGCACGCTCTAGATCATTGGATATCACTCGCAGCCGCACGTGATGGGTGAGTCAGCCGGGGAAGGGGAGTTCCGGTTGCCAAGTGCTGGTTTCTGCAAAGATCACCGCCTCCGTTCTTCGAAGCCTTGTTATTGTGTTTGCAGCTGGTATGATTTATCTTCTGTTTCTCCTATCGCCTCTCGTCAAAAATTACATGCATCACCGGTCGCCCAGCTTCCACTCCCAATTTCATCAATCAACCCCTGAGCTCCAATAGCCACGGGCCCACGTGCGCGTATTGGGTGCAGAGCAGCAATTGTTAACTCGAGACACAGCTCTATAGTTCCAAAACTCGTTTTTTTACCATGCGTCCGCTTCAGAAGCTGCTGCTGTTGTTAGCGACAACAGCATCTTTGGCTGAAGGATTCTACATTCCTGGTACGATCTCCCCATTCCTCCGCGCCGAGTGTTCTCAAATGACCTCCCGTCAAGCCTATGCATATGTACTTACGGCTCGATCTCTCTAGGCTGGTCAATTCGTACCTACAAAGACGATGACCCCCTCCCGCTTGCTGTCAACAAACTCACGTCGCCGAGCACCTCTCTTACTTATGCATTTGCGGAGCAACCATTCGTGTGTCCCGCAGCGAAGGGAGGTTGGGGGAAGAGGTTCGGTGGTGCAGGGATTACAGGGTTGAATTTGGGGGAGGTGTTGAGAGGTGATAGGATTGAGATCAGTGATTATGAGCTGGTGTTTGGGAAAGATGAGACTTGTAAGGTACTTTGTGAGAGGGAGGTCGATAGAACGGGAGTGGAGAGGGCGAAGGAGCTAGTCAGAGGAGGTTATTTGGTTGAATGGTGAGTTACTTCCTGAGTTCCGTGCAAGGGATGATGTGACCGGAAGATTGAGCTGATCTGTGGCAGGATCGTAGATAATCTTCCCGGGGCAACGTCATTTGTTACGGTGGATAAAACAAAAAAGTATTACGCCGCAGGTTTCAAATTGGGATTTTACGAGAACGAGGTGAGTACCCATGAACTCAGGCACCGAAGAAGCACTTGTAATTGACCGGATGAGATAGAAGACATTTATCAACAACCACCACACAATCGTCATCCGGTGGAGGAATGCTCCCAATAATCGAGACCGAAAACTTATTGTTGCTTTCGAGGTTTATCCCAAGTCGTATGTATTCCAAGTGCTATTCTCTAAAATTTTAGCGCTAATCACAATATTGCAGTATCGCTGGAGCTGGCGGGAAATGTCCCGAATCTTTGGACAATCAACCTCCGCTGGAATTGAACATTCCATTAGCCTCGACAAAAGATGGAAAAGCTCCCGCCGGTGACGACGGAAAGACCATGAAGATCCCGTACACATACTCAGTTTACTGGAAGGAGGAAAACAGCATCGAGTGGGCTTCCCGTTGGGACCTCTATTTCATCAACAACGACGAATCCGCCTCGGTTCACTGGCTGGCAATCATAAATTCCTTAGTAATCGCCATGCTCCTTACCGTTATGATGGCGATTGTTATGCTTCGGACTCTCTCGAGGGATATTCACAATTACAACGAAACTGGCCCTAGTGGTGACACAGAAGCTAAGGTGAAAACTTCTGAGGGTGCTGATGAGGACGATGAGATTATGGAGGATATCACTGGGTGGAAGTTGGTTCATGGGGATGTTTTTAGATCACCGGATATGGGAGGTTTGTTTGCGCCGCTGATTGGAAGCGGAGTTCAATTGCTGGCTATGGCGGCGGCGTTGATAGTCTTGAGTGCGGTGGGTGTGTTGAATCCAAGTTACAGAGGCGGGTTTGTTAGCTTTGGACTGTTTTTGTTCGTCTTTGCTGGAGTGTTTTCTGGATATTTCAGCACCAGGGTCTATAAAACTTTCAAGGGTGATAATTGGAGAAAAAACGCTCTAATGGTGTGCATATATGTTTTTCTCTATGTTTTGTTCGATAGGGCTGACATATGATACAGACTGCTCTTCTCTTCCCCGGCGCCATTTTCACCGTCATGTTTATCTTGAATCTTTTTGTTTGGGCCCAGGCTTCCTCGAACGCAATCCCCTTTGGAACGTTAGTCGCCTTGGTTGCTATGTGGCTTCTTATCAGTCTGCCACTCGTATTTCTCGGCAGCTGGTACGGCTTCAAGAAGGACCCCTGGGAACATCCAACTAGAACTACCGTCATTGCACGGCAGGTTCCTGCGCAGCCGTGGCATCTCCGGACGATTCCTAGCGTCTTACTGGGTGGCTTGATCCCATTCGCTGTGATCTTTATCGAACTGCTTTTTGTATTCAAGAGTTTATGGCAAGATAAGAACGGATACTATTACATGTTTGGGTTTTTGGGTGTGATTGCTGTGATATTGCTTGTGACGATTGTTGAGATCACCATTGTTGCTACTTATTTCCAGCTATGCGCCGAGGTATTCCACCACACCTCTTTTCAGCTACATGCAGGCTAATGAAAAGCAGAATTATCACTGGTGGTGGCGATCTTTCCTCGTCGGAGGTGGTTCCGCGGTTTGGATATTCTTGTACTCTGCCTGGTACTACATTACGAAATTACAGATCCAGGGATTAGTCAGCGGGTTATTGTTTTTCAGTTATAGTTTTCTGGCCTGCGCGGTTTATGGGTTATTGACTGGGACGGTGGGATTTCTGGCGACGTATGCGTTTATGAGAAGGATTTATGGGTATTTTTTCCTCTCGTTTTCTCCTTTTTCATTCCATTTTTTGTTTCTGGTGGTGAGGCTAACACAGATTTAGGGCAATTAAAGCGGATTGAGCAGTGCTCGAGCGTACGATGGAATTGTAATTAATGGCAGGGTGTTGGGCGAATGGATTGCGTTGTTGAAGGTAAAATAAAGTAATTGAAGAGCGTAGATTGGGGTGTTCGGGCAGTGTAAATTGTACTTTATTGTCACTTTTATGTCTTTTTCGAAAATTCGATTTGATGGAGTTGTAAAGCGCGCAGGAATGGGAATTTCACTCCTATTTTTTTCCGTTAGCAGGATTCTAGTGTCTGCTCATAGAAACGTAATCCTCAGCGTATTAGTTAATTAGGCTGTATCGTGGTTACTTATCACGCTAAGTTTTAATTCTCGCCTCGTGTCACAATAAATCACTCGACATCTGAAAAAAGTGACAAAAACGATTTCTCCTGCGATGAAATTGAGCTTTTTCATTTCTACTTCTCATTACACAACCAATAAGCGACTATGCGGTGAACCGAACACATATAAAACTTGTTACGGCTCGCAATGCCCATTTCCGCCGCCTGCCCCCCCCCAACCCAAAACCAAAAAAAAAAGGATAGCATCCCTTCAACTTCGTTAAACAATACAGCTCCTACTACACAATTTTGGTGCTTGGCGAGCCCATTTTTTACTCTATCAGAGCATTCATGACAGATAACACAATATTCATCACTTTACACTTCCTCAAGCTCATCAAGTTCATTAAGCCCTTGGTCAATAGCCTTTAGGCAGGTTAGGAACGGGCTTGCATTGGTATTGGCAGCAGCTTTCCACATTTTTCCCGCAAGGATGTTAGCGGGTCCGGACGAGGAACAAACTAGCAGATTGGTGAAAGGATCGCCGATAGAAGAACTTGTTGTATCCACCCTATTGCACGTGTTGTTGATTCGGTAGTCCGCACTGAGGTGGTGCACTATCAGACATTAACGAGACAAAAAACGCTATAGTGTATGATTTTCATCAGTGCCATTGGGATATCGCTAGGGTGGAATCGAGTAATGGCTTTTGTTGCGCATGTTTCGGATTTAACTTCTTAATTGCTACTGCTATTCATGTTATTTTATTGCTTTGTTGGCTGGATGCAGGGTATCATGAGGACGTTATAAGTGCTTTTGCTTCATTTTTCCCTTGCATTACCATAACATACCCTAAGAAAAAAATATTTGATTTAGAAGTAGTAAGTACAAAGTCAATGATTACCCTCACAATAACAAGCTCATCAATAATTGTTAGCATGATACAACTCATAATAGTTCCCCTTTATTAACTTTGTTGACCATATACAACCCTAACTGACCTGGTGATACCCACAAACCCACCACTTCTAATCTGCGGTGGTTGGTATTCATGCCCTGACCTATAATACAAACCAAAAATGGATAGACTTTTAAGCAAGGCTGTCTATACAAGACTTAGAGTTCTGCTCTCACTTGTACCTTGTGCTTACTTCTTGATCATCTCTAATATATTCATAGAATAGGGTTTCTAGTGTTTTTCCTTTTTACCCTTTTTTTTTTTTTTTTTTTTTTTTTTTTTTTTAGTCTATTAAGGTTTATCCATAGGCTTAGTTTTTTTAGATAGTTTGGTTTCCTTGATTTCCTGATATAAAATACTCTCAAGTATTACCACTATATTTATAGATAAAGGTTTTCCTAATGTTGTACATTTGGTATAACAAAGAATTTCTTTTTCCTATTCTTGTTCCCTATAATAGTTATAGTTTCTAGAGTTTTTTCTTTAGTTATTTTCTAGCTTTTCCTCTTTAGTACCAATTAGGAAAAGCTGAACTCAGTAGTAAAGAGCTTTAAATATCTTCACTTAGGACCATATTAGTCACTTAAGTTTCTGTATATAACATTTGAAGTAAAACTGATAGATGCAGGAAATCTACTTAGGATATAGGAAGGCTAATAGTAGATTATGAGGAAATATATCTTTAGTGTAGCCTAGTTCCCTAAAAATAAATAGGTATAGATAGGATATAAAACTAAGGTTATTTTATTATTATCTTAGCTATAGGATATATATAGATATTTTAGGTCTTCAATAGCCCTTTGGGCCTCAAGATAAAATAAAATAATTTATATATATATATATATTATAAAAAGAGAAATTTATTATAGTAGTTACTACTAGCTATAAGTACCTCCTAAATCCTATAAGTACCTCCTAGCTATATGAATATTACCCTGACAGTGTTATGAACACCAGTAGTAGTCATGTTAGAGTTACCTAACCTGCATTATAATAGAGGTTATGATTAGATTATCAATATATGAGTATTGCCATCTCTACCCTTCACCATTGTATTAAGCACTCTGGAGTATGATCCTCTATCATATGACCTCGTAGCATAGCATGGCATAGTGTGGCTTTGCCATTAGCCTTGACTAAGCACAGGAAGTCAGCCCTACAGTTACTATATAATCGACTATCGGTATGACACAACATCAGCCTAGTTAACTATGAGGCCATGATCAGGTAATTAGACTCATATTGTGAGAGACTAGTACTAAATAGGGGTAAGGCCTATGAGAGTGTTAGGTAATTATAGTCAAATCAAGTACTAATCACATCCTGTCCTCTTCGGACTCTTCTACAGGTTTTAACAATTAGGAATCAAGGGATGGTCTAGATTGTGAATTAGTTCTTTGGGTGTCTATTTCATTTATCATCTCTTTATTATCTCAAGTGAAGGAATTGGTATATCAGTACATATCTGTTAACGGTGCATATCTCTTGAGGTAGAATAGTTCGGTAAGCACAAGTAGGCATGAAGCTATAAGTATTACTGAGTGAACTCAGATATCTCAACTTATTCTTCTCAACTAAATAAGTGCATTCCTATATCTTCTAGAGATGGAAAATGTGGAAAGATAATAAGTCGCAAAGATAAGGCGAAATATATTCTTAAGACTTAAAGCTAATCTCGAAGCTAAAGAAGAAAGGAAAGAAAGACAAGAGAGCATCCAACAGCCCACCTATTTATACCAATTCTAACCTAAGAAATGACTCATGGATGACTAAGGAAATAGAAGGAAATAGAACCCCACAGAATATCCATGACTAACAGTTTTATCACTAATCTCCAATCTTGTATAGCCTAGAAGAGTCCGGATCTTGGATAGGTAAAGATTAGCAATGTATGAGCAACAGATTGCCATGACCTTCTGATGTGTCATGTCCTCTCGTGATGACTGGCTTGATCGGTCAGGCCACCTATTCCACAAGGGTGAATAAGTCCTTGCATGACGTACCGATTTTCCGATCACATGTTTCCGGATAGGTATTGCAGCTGGGTCGTCAGCCCAAGCCACTTCACCAGAGCTGTACTAATGTAAGACGAATAAGGCAGAGCCATACGAGACAGGCAGGGCCTGGTAGCTGTGATGGGTATAACACTTACTGGGTGCATTCTAGATACTTGTCTATCGTCGTGCAAGTCTGTGGTACCTTGGAACTGTAACAATATCTATTTTATCTTCCTATTGCCATATGAAGGGTTACCCTGATGGCACTTAGTGAGATCACTCCTATAGAATGCAACTATATAACATGCTCTTAATCAAGTACAATATCACATCTGTACGATAGTAAATATAGGGAAGATAATATCCTTTGTCTTCCTATTCTTCCTTTTCTTCCTTCTTTAGCATATATCTTCTCTATCTTCTCTGCGATCACCATTGTGAAAGCCTTTAAGTTATCTTTAAGGCTTAAAGAATATATTCATTCTTCTCTCTTTATACCTGAAGTCTGCCCTGAACTTGTAGGACAGATATCCTTTCAGTTGAGCTTTCATTTACTTGAGATATATGAGTTTACTCAGTAATATTTGCAAAGTGTACCTGAGGTATATTTACCAAGTCTTTACATTCTATATAGGGTAATCCATCATAGACAGTGCTCAGTGGATAAAGGTATATCCTAACACTCCTATGTATGTAAATATATCTTTGCTCTTAATTGAGTGTACACACTCTATCTATATAATAGTGACTAATAGGAGATCAAAATCCTATAAGTACCTCCTAAGGGGTAAGGATTGTCTAGTAGCATAGCTGTCCTAGTATCATTGTATAGTAATGTACAATGTTCATGGGTTTAAATCCCACTTGTACCACACCTACATACTATGATTTCCTGGTTGGTCACAGGTTTTGTAGTACAAGCAAGTTTTCCATAACTGTATATAGTTCTATAATTACTGGTTAAGTCTATATAAGTGAATGTGACTGATGATTACAATAGCTATATGAAGGTCACTATGATGGTGTTTAGTAAATTAAGGTGCATACCTGATACTCCTATAATATATAACTATGTCCTTACTCCTAATTGAGTGTATATACCCTATCTACATTGCAAGTGATTGAAATGGGAAGAGCAGAACACCTGTATCAATGTATGCTATAAGTACCTTATATAGGTGAGGATAGTCTAGTAGTATAGCTATCCTGGTGTTATTGTGTGGTAATGTGTAATGCTATAGGTTCAAATCCTACTTGTGCTACTCCTTAATACTATGTTTTCCTAGTTAGTCATAGGTTTTGTAGTGTAAGTGAATTTTCCCTAACCATATATAGTTCCCTAATTACTGGTTAAGTCTATATAAGCAAATGCGACTGATGAATATAATAGAGGGAAAAGAGTTTCGATGAATATAATAGCTATATGAAGGTTACCCTAATAGTACTTAGCAGATGAAGGTATATCCTGATGCTCCTATGTATATGACTATGTCTTTAATCTTAATTGAGTGTATACACCCTATCCATACAGTAGTAACTAATAGGAAATCAAAATCCTATAAGTACCCCCCACTAGCTATAGTAGTGTTACTACTGCCTACTACAGGTTATTATAGGAACTAGTAAATACTACAATAAATCTATCTTTTGGTAATGTATATCTGTCTAATATAGGTTCCTTTAGTACACAGGAAATTTGATTCCTTTAGTCACTATTGTATAGATAGGGCATGTACACTCAATTAAGAGTAAAGACATAGTTGTATACATAGGAGCATCAGGACATACCTTTATCTGCTACTCCTTTAGTATATATACTATATAGCTATTATATTATAGTATACAATTCTTTAATTATGAATATTAGTATTTGCAAATAATTAATGCAAAAAATATTCCTCTAAATTTCTTAAAAGTTTTCACCCCTTTAATGATAATTTCCACCCCCCCCTCCTTTATATTCTAATGTATGAAGAATCAAATATACCTTACCATTATCTCATTAAAACTAATGTTAGTAGATGGTAAGTTAAGTTCTTGGCATTATTTTTAGATATAAAAATATAAGGGTTAACTTTTTCCAACTATTATAATATTACAATTACTATTGGAGTTAAGTAGGAAATATGAGGATATCTATATATTTCTTAAAATCTACTTAATTCTATTATCTTCTAAAAAAGGGAAGTGGTAAACCCCTTTTCCATTCTGATGTAGCTAATAATTCTCTATATATATAAATTTAGTTATTTCTATAAATGTTACTAAGCCTAAAAAGTTTTTGAAGTCTTTTACTATTAAAGGCTTCTACTTCATAATAGAGTATAGGCTTATTCCCTTTGTAGATTTTCAGGTTTTAGAAGTGTAACAGTGATTTGACTTTACAATTTATTCTAAAATATCAGTAGACCAAAACAAATTATGGTGTAGGAGAGGATAGAAGTCATTAATATAAGATAGAATGATGAGTTTCCCTTATATTCTATAGAGTTCTAAAGTAGGGTGAACTCTTAAGGGCTAATATATAGAATAGATATAGTAAATACAATAGTATAGCTAGAAAATTTAGTAGACTTTTCTTTTAAGAAGTTTGATTTATGATTTCAGCAAAGGGTGCATAATATTAAGGCATAATTGATTTTGGATAGTTTCATGTGCTTTTTATTGATTTGAAGAATTTTTGATATCAATAATCTGTTGAGATATTACTAGCTACATTTATTCATACCAGGTCTTCATATGAGACATTGTGTAGCATGCAATTTTCCACCGTCTTACCAGTCCAAATTTCATATTGTGTTTTGATTACTAAGTTTTTTTTGACCAATGATAAGTTAAGAATATATATTTTAGAATGGCCTGAAATTTTTCGTTAAGTGATAGTGGATGGTGTTACAGTTAAAGGTTGGCAGGGTAATTTCACCGACAACATTGTGTTCAGATTTTTACAGTAAAGTGTTATGTTTTGTACGTGGTGTTTTGAATAATAATAAAAAAATTGAAAGAAAAAATTCCTTGCGTATTCATACATGAACACAGTTTACTGAGAGTGGTGGGGTTCAAGGTTGGCTGAAGCGAGCAGATTGTAAATTTGTACATTCAAACAATTTTAATTAACAAGCTAACATAATCGAGCGCGGCTCGTGAACCGTAACAAAAGATTGCTTTCTAAACTACTTGTACATGTACTTCATCCATAGGTTACCTTAAATTAGACAACAGCTTTACGACTTGCTCTTGGAACATCTAGACCGAGGGGAGAGTTGAAACTTTAAACACTTATTCCACGGGTGCGGAAGGTACGTGCGCAAGCGCCGCTTGTTTCTTACATATAGTCAGTCTTTCAGATTTCTATTCTGTTTATTTTTTCGGAGTTATGGTTTTTTTTTTTTTTTTTCCTTCCTAACTCTTTTAGCTGCCTCAGTTCCACACGGTGTCTCACTCTCCCACGACATACGGTACATCGATGTCACTACCTAGGTCCCTGATGCGTGTATCTTTGCCATATTTTCAAGTAAATTTGCTTCGTACTACTCTAATGAGAGTACGATGCTGCGGGTCACTCCAGTTCCTTTTACCTGTCTATCATAGCGACGCTGCAGCGCCGATCCCATTCACCATTACTCTCCGGGCAAGCACCAAAATCTTATTTTGCAGATCCCATCCACGCCAAGCCAGCACATACTCTACTCGAGTAATTGTCAATTTTTCTCCACTACTAACCTTCATGAATTGTTACTTCACACCTACTTCCTCCTCGACTCGAGTTCGTGATACCATTGCTCGGCCCTAGTTCCGATTCCATCCTCTCTGCACACTTTCTCGCTTGTTCCCACCAAAAAGCAATCTCGGAAAAAAGAAAGGAAAAGAAAATAAAAGAAAAAAAAAAAAAAAAGAACCACAACCATGTCCTCCCTCCGCAACGCCGTCCAGGTTCGTACCCGTCTTGCGCCGGATGGAAGAAAATAGATATGCTGACACCTCGAGGACCAGCGGCGCAATCACAAAGAACGCTCCCAACCTACCGAGCGTCAAAAATGGGGTCACCTCGAAAAGAAAAAAGTCTCACCCCGCTCTTCCACCCTCCTCCGTGCTCGCTCATACTAACATGCGCAGGACTACGTCCTCCGCGCACGCGACTACAACCTCAAAAAAGCCGCGCTCGCCTCCCTCCGCGCCAAAGCGTCCACCCGTAACCCCGACGAATTCTACTTCGCGATGACCTCCTCCCGCACACGGGACGGTGGTATCCGTGTCGCTGATCGGGGCAACGAAGCGCTATCCAATGACGCCGTGAAGCTTCTCAAAACCCAAGACGCCGGATACCTACGACTTCAAGTGTCGTGTGAACGACGGAAGATCGAGAGACTGGAGAAGGAACTCGGGTTTGTGGATGCGGATGAGATGAAAGGGAAGCATGTGGTTTTTGTTGAGGACGAGGAGAAAGCAAGAGGGTTTGATGTGGCGAAGCATTTCGAGACGCATGAGGAGTTGGTGGAGAGGCGGGGGAATAGGATTCGTATGAAGCAGTTGAGAGAGGGGGTGTTGGATAAGGTGAAGGATAAGGGGAAGGTGATAGGAGAGGAGGAGGAGAGGAAGAAACAGAGGGTGGAGAACAAGGAGATCAGAATGGGAGTTAGGGAGAAGGAGAGGAAATATAAAGAGCTTGAGTTGAGGATGAAGAGGGAAGAGGAATTGAGAAATGTTGAGAGAGAATTGGAGCTGCAGAGGGCCAGGATGCAGGGAGGGATGGTGGGGAAGAATAAGTGGGCGAAGGTTAGGAGACGATAGATAAGTTTGGTGGGCGTTGGATAGTGATCATGAGCTTCTAGAAATGGATAGAGACAAGCAAAAACTGTTGTCAGCTTGATGAATAAGTTTTATGTTCTTACGCGGGTGTTTTTTCAAGGATCGTCATACATGACTTTTGCCGTCGTTGAATACTTACTCCTTAAGCTCAGAAGATCGGCAAGAAAAATCGAGCAAAAAATTGAAGACCAAAGCATCACACTGCAGATCTTTTTTCCTTATACACCACTTTAAGAATTTCTAAAATTCCTCCATACCCTTCTCCGTTTCTTATCGAATCTTACTTTTCTCACAACACTCCTTTACAACCATCATAGTCGATAACTCAATCCTTTCCTTTTTGGCATCAACTCTCACGGGCATCACACTCCCCGCTCAGCGATAGACATCTCACACCGTAAATTAATACTTCATTAGTTCCGATCTTGGCCGCAATTATACTCCGTCTCTTCACATACCAAACCATTTTCCTCTCAGGTTTTCCAATACGATTCCAACCAGTCAACAAACTCTACACGTACTTTTCTGTAATTGTATTACTCTGCAACGTATCTCCCACTTCTCCAGACTTCCAAACCTACAATCCCCCTCTCTCATACGCACGCAGAGACACATGCATGAGAGGAGGAAAGAAAAAAGAAGGTAAATGAAAAGGAAAAGAAAAAAAGAAAAAAAGAAAAAAGAAAAGAAAAAATAAAAAATAAAAAATAAAAAGGCTGAGATGAGGGAGATTTCAAGTTCATTCCATCACTATACTATCCAAGCTTCCAGGTACAAAATACAGCAGCCAAAGTCAAACCCTCGTTGTCCATCCTTCCCATTTATCCCCTCCCGATTTATTTTCTTCCAATTTCCAAATTACCACCCAACAAGAAACTATAAAAGCCCCTTCAACAAGAGATATGCCCACAATAACAACAAC
>JABYPW010001633.1:0-14436 GCA_016880775.1 Phymatotrichopsis omnivora
CCCCAATACCACTCCCAAGGTGCCCCCCGCCCACGCCCCCGCCCACGCCCACGCCCCCGTCCACGTCCCCTACTCGAATGTATAGCCTCCGGGGTACTAATAGGCCCATCTTCCTCGTCCGTGTTCCATCCGGCAGCTTCGCTTGCACTCATGTCGTCCTCATGTGCACGCTCCCTGGGCCGCTGAGTCGCCGAAAAATCGGCCGGTTGGTTAAGCCCCACATCGACCGGCTGCAGAGTACCGTATTCGCAAAATTTGATTGAAAACTGCTCGGATCCCTCCTCCGCTTCAGCCCTCGAGTACGACAGCCCTATCAAAACCCACCGGCCATTCCCTTCCGTTCTGCGGTTTCGGTCTTCCAACACGTCGTGCACCAGTTGTAGTAGATGCCTTTTCGGCGCTGAAACATATGGGCCGGGTGCCAGAAGCATAGTCTCGGAAACGCTTGGAACGAAGGGAATAACCTGTATCTTGAAACGGGCAGACTCCGAGCGATCTTCCGGATTGTAGCGGGTCAAGATGCAGTGCTCGTAGCCTGTGGGTGAAGGTAGTGGTAACGGGGTAGATATATTCGAGGTGGTCGGTCCGGTGTCGTCATAGGGGTTCGATGCTGCTGTAATTAATATTGTCAGCTAGTTATTCGCCAAAACTTTCATTTACCTATCTCGGGGATGTCAAACCAACTTTTAGAATCGGGGTTCGACATTACCAGCCTATTCTATACTATATCTCGGTTTCGTGGAGTTAAAGTTGGGGGAGCTGCTAATGTATAGCTCAAGCATGTCCATGCTGTAAACTAGTAACTCTGGAAGAAAACATAACGCGAAGCTGATGAAGTACTGCCTGCGAGATCCGGCCTGAAAAAAGAAAAATTAGGCCCCGCATTAATTGCTGAAACTCAATTTGCCGAGGTTGGCGTCTCAAATGCATGCTGACAAAGACTTTCAGTCCAATGCGGGAGGCTTATCGTTTTGTACCTTCTCACAGAGGCCTACAAGCACTGCACGAAAGCAGGCTCGGGAAAGGATTTTCTGCAGTTGATTGGATGGATTGCGATGAAATCTCCAATTAAAGCACGTATATATACGTACATGTACACGTACAATGCACACGCACACGCACAAGCAGTCCGAAATTATCCTCCAAGCCTATGGCAGGCAATACATAGTAGACAAAAGCCCCCTAGGTTTAGGTGAGGAAAAAAGTGTTTGCATAACGCCACTTTTACTTAAACCTAGCCACCTAAGTGTATTTAACCAGCTTCGAAAATATGTAAAACCACAGCCGTATGAAGGTTACCCTGACGGCGCTTAGCGAGTATCGCTCCTATTCATGTGACTATGTCTTTGTTCTTAAATGAATGTACACGCCCTGTCCGTACAATAGTGACCCTAAGGAAAAGAATTGCCTATGTAAAACCACACCTAACAGTATTTCACATATGACAAGTCTATTATTAATACCTTCTGATATGTATTCCTTGGCTTTATATTTGAGCGTATAAATATAAATACAAGAATAACAAACAAAACCTATAGACGTATACTTCCATAAAAATGTTTAATGCTCTACAGCTAGCCCTTTGGAAAAACATATGCCAAATTATTACGAGCCTCACCACTGATCACTCAGATTCCGTAACGTTTCTTGATAGTTCCTGATAGTTCGTAAAGAGTTCAGCTGGCCTCATAATGGCGAAAATCATTTAGCTCGTATAATGCCACCTGTTTCGTTGCTCGCATGCAACGCATAGAAGAGACGTATGCACCTAGTACATCAAAAAAAAGGTTAACGTAACTATTTTTTGCTAAAGTTAATATGCTGCAAATCCAGTGCAAAACTCGTAATAAACGTCCCCTCTAAAAATTGTACGTAAGTTTAGTACTATCTAATAGTAACCCCTGTTAATCGAAAAAAAATTGCTACCCCACGCGTTATTAGGTAAAATACATGTTCTCGGCATTAAAACAATTGTAAGAATTAAATGGTTGTTGCGTTGGGTTTGGCTGTGTGGGTATGCTTACCCTAGGGAATGGCTAGCGGTATCCGGTTTTGTCGGAACCTCAAAGAACCTTTAGGTATTTCGGAGGAGACGAGGCAAACTGTGATGAATCTCATAACAATGTAACATTTTCGCTTAGGGATATCAAATTGCTAGTACTTCATTCAAAAAACACTCTTACCTTACTATGCACAGAAGTTTAATCGTGAGACAGACGAAACCACTTCGCAGTGTCGCAAATAAATAAACCACGCAAATAATAAATTGGAAACGGCAAAAAACTTACTTTGAGGATACACTGAAACAAAAATTGCTTATATAACATTTTTGAGCTGTGCAAAACAAACTGACACAACCCACAAAAGTAATACATGTAAGTGAAGGTAAATACGTAACGCGAAATATAAATACTTAGGGGACTTTTGTCCACTATCGCCGGCTACAGTTCGTTTCTTCTGTCTCACGATTAAGCTTATTTGCAAAGTAAAGTGAATAAAATTTTGGACCAAGCACTAGCAATTTGATATCCCTAAGCGAAAATGTTACAATGTTATGAGATTCATCACAGTTCGCCTCGTCTCCTCCGAAATACGTAAAGGTTCTTAGACATTCTGACGGTTCCGACAAAACCGGATACCGCTAGCCACCCCCCGGGGTAAGCATACCCACGCAGCCGAACCCAGCAACAACAGCTTTTTAATCCTTACAATTGGTTTAATGCCGAGAACATGTATTTTACCTAATAACGCGTAGAGTAGCAGTTTTTTGATTTTACAGGGGTTATTATTAGGTGGTATCAAACTTACGATTTTTAGAAGGGACTGTTGAGAGGACGCGAATAGTGGATGGAAAGAAGAATAGCTTGTATTCTAATACACGGGGGACAAGGGCTGTAGGAGTTAAAGAAAAAAGAGAAAAAGAAGAGCCCGTATGGGCGAAAACTCGCGATACATATACCGGCAAGCGAAAAACCGAGTGACAGGCCATGATGAATAACGCCTAAAAACAGAAAACAGAAAAAGTAAATAATACACAAAAAAACACTAACGGACATAAGGAAAACATTAGGAAGGATGAAGCGACCCCATTATTAACGGTGCATATCCAGAATCCCCATATTGACCGAAAAACACAAAAGGAAGCTAACAAAACGGAAAACGCAATGATGATCGAACAAAACGCTCACGCATGTTTATTCCAACAGGGACATTCATGACGAGTTTTGCACGAGTTTTGCAGTGTAGCCGGCGATAGTGGACAAAAGTCCCCTAAGTATATACATTTCGTGTTGCGTATTTATCTTCGCTTACATGTATTACTTTTGTGGGTCGTGTCAGTTTGTTTTGCACAGCTCAAAAATGTTATATAGGCAATTTTTGTTTCAGTGTATCCTTAAAATAAGTTTGTTGCCGTTTCCAATTTATTATTTGCGTGGTGATGTATTGAGCAAGAAACAACAACAAAATAGAAACACACCAACTGAACCAAATGGAATACAGAAGAACGAGAAAAACAAGCAACTAGACAAAGGTCGTGCGAGGAACACTCCAGAAGTAGAACGCGAATGAATAGGAGATAAAGATAATGCAAAGAACATTCGTGAGCAAACAGACGACAAAGATAATGCGAAGAACATTCTTGAAACAGAATATGAATAACCTTCTAGGAACCTTCGAGCGGCGTCGCACTCTACAACACGTGGTTTATTTGTTTGCGACACGGCGAAATAGTTTCGTCTGTCTCACGGTTAAACTTATGTTTTGGATGAAGCACTTGCAATTTGATAACCCTAAGCGAAAATGCTGCATTGTTATGAGATTCATCACAGTTCGCCTCGTCTCCTCAGAAATACTTAAAGGTTCTTAGAGGTTCTGGACGGTTCCGACAAAACCGGACACCTTATTTAATGCCGAGAGCATGTACTTTACCTAATGACGTGTGGAGTAGTTTTTTTTTTTTTATTATTATTTATAGGTGCTATTAGATAGTACCAAACTTACGTACAATTTTCAGAGTGGACGTTCATCACGAGTTTTGCACCAGTTTCGCAGCATTTTGACTTTAGCAAAACAGTTAGGCTAACGTTTCTCAATGCACAGAGAAGCAGTTGCCACATCTATCCATATGCATGTCTAAGCGGCTAGATTTCCAGGCTCATGAACATATAATTGAGAGAGAATTGACGTTTTTAATGTAATTACCGTGATCTGCATGTTAAAAATCTTGCTTGTAATTTATATATTGTATATGTACTGTAAATACGCTTCTTCTATGTATTGCATGGTAGCAACGAAATAGGTGGTATTATACGAGCTAAGTGATATTTGCCATTATGAGGTGAGCTGAACTCTCTATGAACTATCAGGAACTATCAAGAAACTTCACGGGATCTGGGCGATCAGTGGTGAGGCTCGTAGTAATTTAGCATTTGTATTTCCTAAGGGCTAGTTGTGGAGCCATAAGCATTTTATGGAAGTATACGTCTGTGGGGTTTGTTTGTTGTTCTTGTATTTACATTCATACGCTCAAGATATAATCAAGCCAAGAAATATACAGCCGAAGGTGCTAATGGTAGACTTGTCATATGTGACTGTTGGGTGTGGTTTTACATATTTTCGAAGCTGACTAAATACACTTAAAAGTGGCGTTACACAAACACTTTTTTCTTCACATAAACCCAGTTGGCTTTTGTCCACTATCGCCTGTACTAAGTACACGTATTTATGCGCCATATTTAAATCGCATATGAATGCGTTAGTGTGGTGGTTGTATTCTTTTTAGGTCCCTTATATTTACTGGTGAAGGAGTTTTTATACTTCGATACTATTGTCCATTTTTCCTACCGCATACACTTAAATATATACATCTTGCCGCAGCTTAATAAAATCACCATTGGCTTCTCCGTACTATATACGCCCTATACGTAACAACGTATGCGTATACTTCTGGCTGTTTAGTTCGGGATATACATCAACTTAACTTGCTGTCACGCCCGAGATGCCCACGCCCGAGACGCCCACTATCCACGCCTACGCCCACTACCCACGCCTACGCCCACCGCGCCCACCGTCCACGTCCATGCCCGACACTCCAACGCGCGTAGCCTCCTAGATATTAGTAGACCGACCCATCTCCCTCGTCCGTGCTGCACTTGGAATTTTCGCTTGTACTCATGTCCTCGTCCGTGCTCAACCCGGAAATTTCGCTTGCACTCATGTCGTTCTCATGTGCACGCTCCCTAGGCCGCTACGGAGCTGCCGAAAAATCGGCCGGCTGGTTAAGGCCCACATCGACCGGCTGCAGAGCACCGTATTCGCAAAATTTGATTTGAAAGCTGCCCGGATCCCTCCTCCTCTTCGGCCCTCGAATACGACAGCCCTATCAATACCCACCGGCCATTCCCTTCCGTTCTGCGTTTTCGGTCTTCCAACACGTCGTGCACCAGTTGCAGCAGATGCTTTCTCGGCGCTGAAACATGCGGGCCGGGTGCTAGAAGCATAGTCTCGGAAACGGTTGGAGCAAAGGGAATAACCTGTATCTTGAAACGGGCAGACTCCGAGCGATCTTCCGGATTGCAGCGGGTCAAGATGCAGTGCTCGTAGCCTGTGAGTGAAGGTAGTGGTAACAGGGTAGATATATTCGGGGTGGTCGGCTCGATGCCGACATAGGGAATCGATGCTGCTGTAATTAATATTGTAAGCTAGTTATTTGCCAAAACCTTTATTGACTTCTCTCGGGGATGTCAAATCAACCTTTAGAATCGGGGCTTGCCATGATCAGCGTATAGTTAAAATTGGAGGAAACTGCTATAGCTCAAGCATATCCCTGCTGTAAGCTAGTACTCTGGAAGAAAACCTAACGCGATGAAGTACTGCCTGCGATGGACGAGGTCCGGCCTGAAAAAAAAAAAAATTCAAGCCTCGCATTATTTGATGATACTCAATTTGAGAGGTTGGCGTCTCAGATGCATGCTGACAAAGACTTTCAATCCAATGCGGAGGCCTATCGTGTATACATCTACATGCAATACCTTATCACAGAGGCCTACAAGCGCTGTTCCGGAAAGTGCACGAAAGCAAGCTCGGGATTGAGTGGACAATGAATTTTTTGCAGTTGATTGGATGGTGTGATGATATTTCCAATCATGTCGGCGAAAGAAAACATGTATATGTACTTAGTACATGTACGTTCAAGCAGTCCGACATTATACTTCACCCTCTCCATATGCAACCATTGTTCCCTAGATCAAGTTCCTAAAAGAAGAATTGTAAGTAAATTCAAGTATTATAGTTATAGTAATTCTGAGGGAATGCAATATCATAGTCGAAAGGAGGAAGTCAATATTAATACAACCGCATGGCGAAGTGCTGGTACCTTTCGAACCGCGACTTTCCGACCCCGACAGGATGCAAGACGGAGAGAAAGTCAATCGAAATCGCCGAGAAACGCTCCTTTGCGCATTGTCAGCGAGCATTGTTCTATCCGGTCAATTTATTTTTTGCCTTTCTTCAGCACGTTCGCGAATTAGGTACAGCGTAGTTATGGCTTTTTTTTTTTTTTTTTTTTTTTTTGTGGTTCTTTTCTAGGAGTTACGACTGAAGTAGGATTTACCTCATGAGCATGTTTGGTGATACTGACGCCAAATTTTTGAGAGTATCGAAAAAATCATGTGGCGGTTTGTAAACTCAGGGTTAGGGTTCGGAAGTGGGGGATATTCACGTTGTTACCTTAAATGGTTTATGTCTCATAATTTAACACTAAGATTTATTTTAGGCACTCTATGGGCATAGTACCGTGGGTTGTGATTCCTATAGTGAACAAGGGTTGTGCTTCATGCCTTCGCTCATGGATCATCACTCGAAATTTTCGCATTGCCAACTGCAGTCTGGCATGATTTTGAGACTAGTTACGTTCAATCCAAAAGCGCTACACCTTTATATATGTATATATACGAGCCTCAACACTTCACCTCGTTCCGGGAGCCTCGACTGAGACCAATTGGAATCCGCATACATGGGAGTGCGAAGGCATCTCCCCTGAGCATGATGGGCTTCGTAGAGATCGAGTAATTCAAATTATGCATAAGACACATGTAAATATATTTGGCTTTGTGTTATTAAATTTAACCCGAATAGTCACCTTCGGTCAACCCCACATCTGACTTTCGTGGCTTTCTTGAATAAGTAAACTAGTCTTCCTTTCATACAATCTCCCCCCCCCCCCCCCCCCCCCCCCCCTTCTCTCTCTCACTCACTCACTCATGCACACACAAACAAAAAAAAGAGAGAGAGAGAAAAAAAAAAGGAGGGGGGGAAGGGAAAGAGGGAAAAAGGAAAAAAAGAGATGGCAAAAAGGAATCAAAAATAAACATCGCCTTCAATAAATTCATACTACAGTCTACATCACTCTGTCAATCCCTATTACCACTCTCTAGGCATCAGCTGCAGGTCGTCCTGCTTAAATAATATCAAAGGTAAGCCTAAATAAACTCCCTCCACTTCTAGAAAAAAGTAAACGATCAAAGGCTCACAAATTCTACGAAAATGGAGGAGAAATTGTATTCGTGAGAACTACAGAACAGAGGGGGGGGACTCAAGAATGGAACAATCCACCTTATATCCTTTTCCAGAGAAACGAAACTTGAGGGAAACATACGCGGACAGAAAGGAAAAAAAAACACAGGATGTAAGAGACAAACAGATGTGCAAGCACGCGAGCACAGAAGGCAAGAGACTGGCCGGCGTGCAAGCTGAAAAGAAAACGCAAAAGGCAGGGGGGGCACGTAGTCAAGCGAGAAAACATAAGAAAGGAGGAAGGAAACATGGAAAACAAAAGACTCGAGAAGGAAACACCGACACGGCTGTCCTTGCTCCAACAACAATTTTCCTCCAGTTCTTCACAAACTACAATCCGCCTGACTCGCCAGCGCCCACGTCGCTGTAACTCTCCCCAACTGTTCAGCCAATCCCCCGGTCAACGCATCCATAGCAGCCTTCGAAAGAACAAATCCCGTGGTAGCCCGATCCACCGCAACAACATTGATGGTCTTCGAGCCGTAAGTCAGTTTATAACACTTTCCACAGTTCGCTGAGTTCCATCCGGAAACGGTGGACGACGCGCCGACGTACGGGAATCTCGGGAGTGCGCCAAGTCTGGTGTAACCCTTTGTCAAAAGGCCATTTGCACCGTCGCTGCATGCAACGGAGGTCATGGGGAGGTTGGCGTTGTCGTAAACGGTGTCGTACGCTACGGTGGTAGTGGCGGCGTTGGCGATGGCAAGGAAGGGGAGGAGAAGAGTGAGGAACTTCATTGCGGCTGCTGTGGTCCTACGAATATTGGTACGGATAAATGTGGGAGCGTTTAAGCGATTGAACTGACTCGATAGTTTGAGCTGTGCGAGGTGAGGGGAGGGTTTGGAAGTGGTGGGAAACGAGGACTTATGAATGTATTCAAAACGAATGTTTATTAGGGCTTGAGTTTCCATTATTAGTGACGCTACAGTGGCTACCCTTTCTCATTCTAACCATCGTGATTTAGCATCTGATAGGAGTTTACCCACCTGGTATGGCGTCAGGTGTTTCTATGCCGAATTGCGGTGGTGTGAATTAACTGTCGATAAAGAATGCCTGCTCACGATATTGTAGATCAGCTTTAACTAACAAAAAAAAAAAAAGAAAAAAAGAAAAGAAAGACAGAAAAATAAAAATGAAAAGCAAACAGATACTATTATTACTCGCAAAGACCCACGGGGCCCAACATTGCCACTAGTTTGCTCCAATTTTTTTCATCTTACTCTACGTTTTGTCATTAAGGACTTGGGGTAACTCGAACAATTCATATATCATGTGTTCGATTTCACGGCTGTAACCATCCCAAGAGACTCATCCACCATCAATCCTCGCCACCCTTTTTGCGGAAGCGGTATATCGTAAGTTTCAACGTCGAGAAAGAAAGGAAAGAAATTCGCAGAACATGAACTATTCTTGACACGAATTACTTACTTTATGTTTGTTGCAGATGGCCTAAATCGAGTCCACCATTTCCGAGCGAGATTCTTGCCACTGGTGTCATATTCCTTGACAGTTATCTTATGAGTTCCATGCGGTCAGATTATAGTGCTTGTTGTACATTTCCGTCTAAGAGGAGCAGAATCATGTCCTTACTCACCACACTCCGGGTCAGGTGCTCACGGACAACAAAATGAAGGTAACCTAATAGCTAAGCATTACAGGCATTGATAACCTTAATTTTTATCACCCTATGTCAGTGGGGAGATTGACATTTTAACAGATCCGATCTGAAGTTGGTATTGCTTATGCTACTAAATATAGACACCCCACTAACCAGCAACGCACCAGTCCTGGTTCAGCGCCGCACTACCCACCTCTGAAGGTCATGAACTTATATACCATCTATGGTGCCGGAAACATGAAATCATTCCATTCCTGGATATGATTACTAAGCATAAAAACGTTTAAAAAATATTAATTAGTACCGCGGAGGCCGGTGCTTTCCCGCTTGGTAGCCGTACACATCTATTTTCCGACAATACATCATAAAAGAAAAAAAAAAAAAAAAAAAAAAAAAAAAAAAAAAATCACATAAAGATCAAGAATTAATATTTTTATCGAAACACGGCGGTGGGGGGTGGTACGAAATCTTGAGACCCATAAATCATGCCTTCCCTGTATGCATCCATCGTTCGCATGCAGCGACGAAAAAACCCGGGTATTGTAGACGTCTTGATAGAGGTAAGTGCCTGAAGAATAATTAAGCGCAGTGCCTTAAGCTTGTAACCACAACGATCTCGCGCGACCCTTTTTGCTGCAGAATTTTAGAGTTTTGGGTGTAGCGGCGGTTCGCTCCTTTCATTTCGTTTTAAAGTAGGTATGATAGGGATTTAAGATGTCATATAAACACGAGGATGGAAAGTTGGATGAGTTCAATTACGAGCTTGGAGTACACTCTATGTATGGCTTCAGTCGGATTCTGAATCACCTTGTTGCTCGCTAGGGGTCAGGTTGGCGCCGTGGATTTGGTGATTATTTTTCACGTGTTCGGCACCATATGTCTCAGAACTCAAATTTTGGGCTGCGATAGTCGTGAGAGATTCCAAACATAGAAACATGTAATTCTCCATTACCTATGGTATTAGTAGTGTCTGGTAAGCCAATGCCAAACTTTTTTCGAGGGGAAGAGAAAAAAAAAATTGCCTGTCGGAATTTTTTTTTTACACTTTGAGAAACTGTGTTGGGTAAGCGGTAGCTTTTGGATCTTGTGATCACGGTAGCTTGCAGGCATATGCGAATGGGAGATTCTGATTTTGCGCAATAATTGCGGAGTAAAAAGTATATCGAAACTTGTCGTTATGCTTTCGGTTTGCTGCTTTTTTTTTTTTTTTTTCTTTTTCTTTTTCTTTTTTTCTTTTTTTGTGAAAGTTGGTGGGGTCAAAAACAGGACGCGACAGCTTAAGTTGGGCTTGGGGTGATTTTTGGTGTAATGATTCGAAAATTAGCTACAAGTAGACTTCCGAGCTTCTTTCCCGGAAATGCTTTGATACAAATAAATTGTGGTTTAGCATATTTACGTACTGTTCTATTATTACTCAAGCTTTCTGATTATGAAATGTTGAGAGTTTGGACTTTACCATTGTCGTCGCGAAATTTTCCACAATTCCGATTTAAAACAAGCACATATCCGCTCCATCTTACAATCCTAGAAGTAGAGCCTGGCTTAAGCAGTAGTCATTTCTAGTTCAGGGTCTCTCCACTAGGGTTGTGTGCCAACGCAGTCTGTTTCCGACAGCCTTAAGCCGAATGGTAGTTCGTTCTATACATGATTTTTTTTTTTTTTTTTTGTCATCACATGCAGAGCAAGGTAATGGTAGGCTTAATTACCACATCCTTTATCGCAAGAGGTATTGAATTGCTCTCTGATCTGATAAATGGTCACTGAGATGTGCTAAATCTTCGATGGTAGATAATGAGGATATCTAGAATCTTTGTAACTACCATGAGTTGAAGAGTTATTGGGATCGTTCTTCTTACACAACACCTGAACCTGCCCTCGCTGAAAGGATATGGCAGTGATTCTGCATGTTCTCTAATGCGTCACCATTTTGCTCCATCATAAAGTCTCCTAAAATATGATCATGACCTTTGTTTCGGGTAAGTATAAAATTACTCCTTTTGGTCCACCCCGCCGCAGCGCGGCCCCAAGAACCCGAAAAAAACGGGGCCTTCCCTCCTCCCAGACTCCCAACCCCCGCAGGGCCAGAGCTACATGCTGCTAAGCAAGATGGTACACCACCGGGATTGAATGATTTAAACAAAGGGAACAACGGATATTCTCAAGGGTTGAAGTTTTATAATGAAGTCTACTTATGTGACCGATACACAGAATTATATATGAAGGTTGAGCTGGCCCAAAACGAGGTGAGCTACATGAATTTATAGCGATGTTAGTTTTCAGAGCGTATATCACGAGCTCGCGTGTTCCTTCTCCCATAATTATCGACATTTTCTTTTATAGAGTATCAAAGCTTTGTTGTATATAAGTGTATAAAAGAGTACCGCTTACCTTTGGTTTACACACGTGGAAACCCTAGCCTCTAGCGTACTATGCTTTTAAAATAACTGGAAGTCACGTCACAGTGCGAGTGACAACTCATGAAGCAATAGGAAATGAGAACTAGGTAGGGTCAATCAACAATCGATCCTAAATGCAATTTCGAGAACATATAAATATAAAATGGTTGGATGGCCGAGTTGGTTATGGCGCCAGGTTAAGGTTAATAACTTTAACATAATCTCCTGGTTCGGAAACGAGCGTGGGTTCGAGTCCCACTCCAATCATCATTTTTGATTTTTTGATTTTTCTGGCGGAATCATTTGCAATCACTGTATGACTATATAAATTCGGAGTCCCACAGATTATGATTGCATGAAGTTCGACTTCCAATCAAAATTTTTTTTTGGCATCTTTTGAATATGTATTGGCGGATGGTGGTGTACTTATGAGTCGTTTGGTTAGCCGATAGGTTAACACAGAGATATAAAGCTTGTATTTCCAACGAGATTCGTTGCTTGATACTTTTACAACCTTTGCACCTTCCATTGCACGAAAGGGCTCCTGGCCTGGTCGGAAGACATAAAAATCACATGGGAGGGCTATAGCGGCCCAAACGCGCGTCGCAGAAGTTATCCATATGCAGTCGAGGCATGTCCAATTACATACAACATCGCACGAACCTGGCGGAAGATGGTACAAATTGGTGCATAAAGAGTAAATTTTGGGATTTTGCATATAATACAGGCTCTGGGCTAGGTTCCCGCACCTTATGTGTGTGGTGCCGGCCCTCTGAAATCGACTCTACAATTCATTTGGCTGACTGGTATATATTAAATATAGGTTTATATCGTGTTAACATGAACTTAATTTAAGATATTATATGTAAATAACCTATTTTGAACCTATTAGAAAAACCTAAAAATTTATATGTATGCATTATCACGGTACTTACGCATCGTTTGGTTTATTTTTACTCCTATCGTTCAATACCATTCACGTACATAGATCCTGGTTTTCTTCCGACAAATTACTTAGCGCCCTTTAAGGGGCGAGGAAATGAATTCAACCTTGACACAGTTACTTCATTTATTCATTGTTTTGATGCATTTATACGGGTGATTCATCTCTCGATTCATCTCTCGATTCGTTTATTGGTTCATTTGATGATTCATTTCCCATCCATTCCACCCTGACGCAGCCCCGTTAGACGCATCAGCTGAATGAAACCATTTTTCTAGGACTCGAGAGAAAAACCTATGTAACCACTCGAGGGGATTTGGACACTGAATCCTACAACTCCTCGGATGTTCCACATGATGCACAGCCACACCAATTTGGCCGCAAAAATAGTTTGCCGATAATTTGAGACTTCAGTGTACACAAGTAGCGGACTCTTGCTTAGCTTGGATAGACGGAGTGAAAAATTGTGCTTTGATGGTATTTGCAAGTTATTCATATATTTATCAATTTATTCATTTATTTTTTCTTGTTAATTCATATCAAAATTTAGGGGCTATTTACCATTTTCAGAGTTTTCGATGAATGATATCTTACATGTAAAAAAGGAGGTGATGAAACGAAAGACATGAAAATGTGACTGTAAATGGTACAGCGATTTCCCCGCCTACAACTTGAAGTATTATATGAATCCGAGGGAATGTAACAAAACGCGGCGAAATTGTCCGCAGCATGGTTGATTTATTTCCCTTTATACGTGATTCAGTAGTCTTTGGGTTGACTCCTTAACCATGGCATTGATTCATTACGTAATCGTCTTGATTCATTTTCACGGGGTGGCCTGGTTCGATTCACTTACCACTGCGATGCGTCGACAACCTGATATCAACTACAAGAAATGGATGCTGGCGGTTCATCGGCTACCCCTTCGCCAGGTAAGTGCTCCTGTCGGATTCACTTTCTCGTCCGCTGGAGGCCATACCCATCATTTACCCAAAATTTAATATGATTAACGTACCCTGGCCTGACACCATTTGTTACTGTACCACCCCAAATAACAGTTCGCTGGTTTCAAAAAAAAAAAAAAAAAAAACAGCGACAGAGTGTCTGAGTATATTCATTATTTTTGGTTTAGTTTGATATGAAATCCTGTACGTATCGAAATAAAGGCATTAAAACACGTGATACGCCTGTTTCGATGAGATAGAACTCTTTTTTTTTTTTTTTTTTGTCGCGAACGCAAGTACATGTATGATGCTATTGCGAAGTTAAAATATGGATGCAAGTGATACTTTTGAGATTACTTGTATGCTCCAGGGGTTTTTGGTATTTCTTGATTCCAGTTTAAAAATGCAGGATGACTTTCAATTTGAGTCACGGAGGACCCGGATGCAAAGTTTTCGGAGATCGCGCTGGAAAATACGACGCATCTGTTTCGTTGTCTACAGTAAAATCGAAACTTCAGTTTGGCTTCAGACCACACAAGCTGTATCTCGAACGTAAAGCGCGATTGAACTATTATTCGAAAGGGTACAGTAAAATTTGTTACTCTTTCGCGTAAGGCAGGATTCTGGATGATTAACGGAATTTTAGAAATCGTTTACAGGTTAGGAAGCTACCTTCATGCACAATATCTAAAAATGGTTTGCCTAGAAAATCTAACCATGAGAAGGCAAGCGGTGGCGTATAAACTATATTAGCGCTAAATCTTACATAGAGGAGCAAAGGACCTTGGCAAAGGAGTTACATGTACAACTCATGAAATTGGTAAAGATTTCTGATGGAAAGAGTTAGATGCTTGGAAACAGGTCCAGCCACACGGCAATTCTGAAAGTGCCCGGTGGTCTAACATGGTGCGATGTGCGCCGATAATTCAATTAAGACCCCCGCAGAGTGAGGTTCAACTG
>JABYPW010001634.1:0-14433 GCA_016880775.1 Phymatotrichopsis omnivora
CCCCCAGCCCCTCCCGCTCCTCCCGCTCCCCCTGCTCTCCCCGCCCTTCTCGCTCCTTCCGCTTCCCCCGCTCCTTCAGCACCTCCTCCTCCCTCTTCCTAGCCTTAATCCGCATCACTTTCACCTACCCTAAAGCCAGGTCCCAAGTCAATCATTAGCTCTTGCTAAAGGTATCGTCGGCGTAGTTCCCTCGAGCCCACCCGACCAGCTCCTCTACGCTCTCCGCTGAGTCAATCCGCTCCTCTGCTAGTGTTGGCGCGGTTGCATGCCCCCATAATTAAATTCTTGGTCATCCGCGATCTCCGTGGCACATTTACATCCCCGAAATCGATTCGTGTGGCGGGATATTCGTTGCCCAGCAATGGAGGGTAGCCCGCTATCCCCATGTACTCGCGAGATGAGAACCCCACGTCGTGAAGCCGCCGCTATGTTAATGCTTGCGATTGGCCGAACAGGGGGAAGAAGCAAGAATATTGGCTAATCAGAGCGTGAGGACGGCGCAAAAGTATGTTATGTCATAAAGACTCGTGGTGCGGAACTTGGTGTTGCGGAGCGACAGAGGAAGTTGTTTTGCTATGTTTTCTTCCTACTGTCGTTATTATATAATTGTAAAAATAAGTAAATAGATAAAAATATGTGGGGATAAAGCAACAAAACTTCAACAGCAAATGCTTGCGTACTTTCTTCCTGTATTCTCTTTCTAGGTTTCGACAACTCGCAATCGTCGATACCTCCACTTTTCTTCAACCTCAGATGGTCTGTTTAAATGCCCCCGTTCTCCATAAAAAAGAAAAATAAAAAATCATTGTACAATGGCCCTCCCTCACCGATTGTGCCGTAATGCGCATGTACTGTACGTATACATGTACTGAATACATGTACTTACACACCACCTCCGCAGCTTATGCGCTAACCAAAGGAGCTAGCGTTCTCATCCCCGAAGCCGATTTATCGTTGGAAAAATCTGGTGCCGTTCAACATAGGTTGCCTTCCCGTACCCCTGGCGTAGCGCACATACATAAAAGAAAAAACCACCCGCCACATGCTCCATCATAGCAGACACGGATCCAGATAGGCACGCAAAAAAAAAAAAAAGAAAACCTGAATTGTGCTGGCATCAGAGGTCAGAAAATCCGCCTTATTATATCTCGATCGTTATAGATGCCGGAGTCCGGATATAAGGCAGTGTCACGGTGTTGTTCTAGATTCACAGTCATCTCAAGCTTGATTAGGAAGGCTAGTCTCCCCCGTTTCTAGTTTATTCGTAATCATCATGTTGTTGATGGATATATCGCGGTGGAGAATGTTCCTCTCTATACATTAACAGTGTATTTTTCAAGACTGTCGCACGAAAGCTAAGCGAGGGATTCGAGAAAAGAATCCAGAGAATTAACAATAAGTGGCCGGAAACTGGGTTGAGGGTGGATAATTTCCTGGTGCAGATCCCAATTGTATGAAAGAACGAAGGTAAATCACGAGCTATCATTCGCCGTTGCCTTTGTCATAGTATTTTTATTTTATTTTATTTTTGTCGTCTTTTCGGCCTAATGTAGAAAAAAAATGTCTATACAGCTAAGTTCAAACGTTCAAAGTCCACGGTGTAATAGCACGTTATTATATACAGCTATCAACTTGCACTATACACTCAATCTTACCCGTTTCTTCTGCTCTCAGCATGCAGTCACAGACGACCAAACGTATAGCTGGTGTTGTGAACTGCTGGTAATTTGATGCATCATCCCCTCCCCCCGCTCCTACAGCCGGCACGAAAAAAAGACCCACAACTGCATCACCCTTCCTCTTCACTCCACTTCTAGGCTTCTATCCCGTCGGTTTTGAGAACACGCAGGTTTGGCGCTACAGCTTGTTTACCAAACCCTAACCCTAGGAAACATTGTTTCTTTTTCTGTGGTCGGCTCAGTTTCTGCGATAATTATAAAGTAATCTCTCTCGTACATGTACACTGGAAGATATCCCGGAATAGTAGTCGTTGTAGACCGGTAGGGAAATTTCTTCTCCACTTGTATAGCTTGAGCTAACTAGTCGTCGATGTTGTGATCTGATTTGGAAAAGCTGGTTTTACGAGTCTTATCGGTTTTTTCCTTTGTTGTCTGTGACGTTTCGTAGGGGTTAGGTTTGAATGCAAATATCTGACCAGATACCAGATTACGTATCCGTGTTGCTAGAAAACCGTAGAGTTGTACGCGTGGATTCGGTTCCAAAGTGTTCGGGTGGTCATATGAAAGGAAATAAAAAAGAAAGAAAAGAAGGGAAAAAAAATATTTTCAAAAAATGTAATATGAAATAAGGTGGCGGCTAGATATCATCCATTGGGTAAAATCATAAATAATGGCCCAAATTTAAAGCTATCAAGTAGTAATAGGGGAATGAACTGGGACTCGTGCAAAGATGAAAAGAAGGAAGTTGATGGGGCTGAAAAAGATACTCTATTTATACCTACAAGGACACTCGGCGCACCGAGAAAATTTTTTGAGGACTTACCTAGTCGTTCGTACTCACCAATGGAAGCTTTACCTGTGGAGTTAGCGCAGAGCAGACTGGTCGAGATCGCATGTCGCACCGCACTAACCACGATGCTTCCAACGAAAATACTCCCGTGCACATGTGGAAGAAGATTCGATATACAACTATTGTATATGAATCCAGCTACTGCCAAATACATCACCGTCCGTTTGATATGTTACTTGCAGTATCTGGGAAAGCTTCCATGCATATGATACCATATGCGGAGCAAAACGATTGGTACCATGTGACAAATTTTGCGTCCATAGTTGGGCAAAGAGTGATTTGTCCAAGTAGATTGAACCCTAAAAAACACCACCACGAAAAATTACTCGAACTGGAACTAAATTTTTTTCACCTCACACTCCTTTCTCTTGACTATCGTGTCTTTTCCAAGGGTACGTCTTATCAACACGCCTGCCATGAAACCACTTTTTATCATCACCCCAATCATGACCTCATTATCGGGTCATCCGGTGTGTTGTTTATGGTATGCATTAAAAATGTCTAATCGTAGTTACAGCATTCCACTCAGCGTCAGGAAATTGATTGAAAATCGTCGGCCAACAAATGATTTGGTAGTTCGGCAGCAGAATTCTCCGGAACTGGTTATTCGTAGCCGATCATTTTTAACTTACCCCTGATAGTATATATTTTCTCGATGAACGTGGGACTAAATAGTAGCCAATGCTTTTACTGATAACTGGGCAATACTATTTCTAAAAAAAAGCTGAGGTTTGGCTGTGTTATTCGTCGAGAGTCGATGACGGCTTTATCAATTTCTTCTTTTTTGGTTTTTTTTATTACTCATTCTGGTGGAGGAAGCGCCTAGGTTTACATCTGGTGTTACGTGGACTTGGATTGCATAAGTTTTCAGGAGAGGAGAATATGGATTTAGGGGGGCGGACGTATATGCAGTTTTACGTTGATCTCACCGGAATATTTGCGGGGTTAGAGGAAGTTGATAATGATTCGATAGCGGTGGGTACTCGATGGTGAGAAGTATACGTAATGATATTCCCATTGCTTACGAATCAATTTTTTGCTGAATGATCATTATAATAGGTTTAGTGCCCTTGCTTACCCTATTTTTGGTGCTTTTCATTTTCCCTCGCTTACATACAAAAGGTACAATTTTCAAATTGAAACATCGCAATCAACCACAACACTTTTTAGGAATTTTTCCCTGCAAGGTTGTAGAGCGAAAGTAGGAAATTTTTTTTACGGGGAGATATTCCTAATTTATTGTTGTCAGGTGGTCATCAATTTCGCTGCGAAATTTTTTTTTTTTTTTCGCCGTCTGGGGGTGTCGGTTTTGAGCTGCCGGCACCATACGGCAAAAAAAAAAGTAATCAACCAAAGCTAACACACCGCCCCCACCACGTCAACGAATCACGATCTATCACTAGATTCTCTACCATAGTTTTCGAGGTGTCGCGAGATCGCCAGGGCTCAATAAACGAAGCCCTAGAAATTCTAGTGATTCTTCTCTCACAGGAAATTCCTCGCATACTGTTTTCCACGTCGAACTCGCTTCCTCCTAATCCAGTTCATTCGTCTTTCCCTTCCACCGACACCCACATCGACATTCATGCCAATACAACTCCACCCCATATCCTGCGGAAAAATTGAGGAATCTAATAAATCCAGAAATCCATAGACCGACACAAATTCACTTATATTTCACCACTCACAAGCTCATTTTCTCCTCTCCGCCTGCCTCCCTCTCCCATTTGTTTCCAACCCCAGGTCCTTCAATTTTCCCAGTGTTTCCCCATTCCCCACTTTTAATGATATTATAAATACCTTCTCCGGGACAACCCATCGAAAAAAACCCATACTTCCACCACACACCCAACGTACACTCCCTCTGCCTCCCCTCTCGCCCCAAAAAAAAAAAAAAAAAAAGTCACATATTTATCAGTCCTACCTTTTTCATGGCTATTGACCCTGGAGTGCGATAATTAATGGATGCTACTACTAATGTGAGCTGAGTTTTTTGCTCTTTTGATACGAGATAACTTTTAGGCTTTGTTGCTGTTTTGCACTAGCGGCATCCGCGGAAGAGCGACAACGAGCGGGCGGATGATATCGTTTGTGTGCGGTGGTTTAGGTCATAATATGGAGGTATCGCCTTTGGTCCTCCATTAACCACATTCCTCGTCAGTTTTTTCGCACAAAAAAGGCAACTCTTTGCGTATACAGCCACACCCCTCACAGTAATGCAGCTATCTTTCATCACCAAAACTATCCTCCCCTGCGTCGTCGCAATTGCCCTACCTCTCGCCCCCAGGACACTAAGGGTATTCAAACTTAAAAACTTGAAAGTTCGAGGATGGTAAAGTTAGGTAACTAATGCCAAGGCCCTAGTTATACAACCAATGCCGTGGGGGTAACGGAGCGGATAATACACAACGGGTAGCGCAAGGCTTGGCAATGGTCGCATTTTGTGTATAAGTAGGGGTCGTAGTCTCCGCCCTGGTTGGGAAGAGATAAAGTCCCTTCAACCTTTCTCCCGGGAAACGCGACACGGAGCGTTTACATTAGAATTGATTCTAGTTTGATTAATTGATACTGATTACGGATTAAGGATTACGGATTACGGAGTATTGATTTCCCGCAGAATTGATTCTACCACGATTAATTGATATCGACAAGATCAGCAGAAAACGATCAGCAACTCGATTTCAACGATTCCTCATGTCGTCTTCTGGTACGTATCCTTTAATAAAGGAGATAATATGACAATTTGCTGATGAAGACTGTGTTCTTGTGTAGTAGTTTACAAAGTTCTTGATCCGGCTGTGACGGTCGTTGTTAGTGGTATCCTTGGGTTCCAAAATTATCTCTACCACAAAGGAATGAAGGACGACATGAGGAAGCTGGGGCATGAGCTGGGAGACCATATCAACAAGGTCGGGAGTGGCATGGGTCAAATGGACGGTGTCTTCTTCCGGCTGGAATTGGGCGCGTTTGTTGGAAGGACAGAATCGATTCGATTGAGGCCAGAGAGGTCAAGCTGGAGAATAGGGTCGAGGGTCCCAACACCAAGTTGGCAAAACTGGACTTCAAAATCGAAACAGTCAAGATGGTGAAGGGTACTGATCAAATTGCGAGTTCGGTCAAGGGATATGAACTGTGTGGTTGTGGGTTTAGACAAGGTGGGTTAAGCTTAGTGGTTTGACAAAACAATGCTGATGACTTTGTCAGGATGTTAGGACGATCAGAATGTCGGGTTTTTAATGGCATTGCTGGTTCTTTTTTTCACTTTTTTACTCGATAGAGGAATGGCATTAGGAGTGGCGTTTGCTTTTTTACGGAGGTTACCCGATTAAATGTGCTTACTCTTTTCCGAACCTAAAACACCCGCACAGCAGATGCAGCCACCGAGTGTTGGCCCAACCGGATGTTTGACGCGAGTTCTCCTTTTCGTAGTGTAGCTCGCTCATGACCCTTTCTCTTTCTGATGGGTTCTAATACTTTCAAAATGAGCAAAATACTGCGGATATTTGGTCAAGATGTACGCACTAAACTTCCCTTCTTTCTCTACTTCAATAATAGATTAAGATCAGGATGATTCGGTTGCAGAGGCTATTACCAATCCATGCCATCTCAGGAACGAAGTGGGGGAAGTGTATTCGCTGTCGACAGTGGAATATGATAGAGGTGAATGTAAGGACAGCATCGACGAGCTGCATGGTATCTGGGGTGGAGATTCGGACCCCGAGATCGACGTCTCGGAAATCTATGTACTGATTGTTAGTGACTAGAAATTCGTCGGTTGTTTTTTTACGGCCAGGAAATTGGGAATTAAGACTGCTATCTCATATTTTTTTTTTTCCTAGCTCGCTATAATTATACTTTACATGTCGATCACGGCGATTGCTGCGGTGAGCATGTAGTTATAGTGTACGTATAGTAGAATGGATAAGACACAAGGCAAGCATTAGTTGCTATAACTCTAGCTATAGTCGATTATCGGTACTTAAGATAGAGAATAAATAAATTTCAATTCTCCGCAACTCATTTCCGCAATCTTCGTTCTTCGCTTTTTGCCCCTCATAACTACCACGTTATTCCTAAATCTATTCACCAGCTCTCCGAACCCTCCGTGTTAACAATTTTCCGCACTTCGGGCAAGGCACCCCAACAAAAAAGGAAGCAATGCGTAAAACCCCTACTTTATATTTTCCGCAAGAGCATACACAACCGAACGCATGCCATCCGAGCGTATGCACAGCGGCAGCGCCAAGAGTCGAAACCTGGGCGGCGCCCGGTGGTTAGCGCTCGAGCGTATACCACGCGGATGATGTCAACAGATGTATGGAGGAGGACCCATTTCCGTGTCGTTCTCTGCGCGAATAGAGTACATATACACATGCGTAAGTAGAAAGCCCGGGACGGAAACGCGCAGCAACATCTTTAACGTCCAGCAGAAACCTTAACCCTGGCTCGACGAACGCTAGTCCTCAGTATAATACAAGGACACCGGCGGCCTCTCCTTACCGCAGGAGTGCCTGCAGATTGCTTGCGAAAATTTCGGTTACGACATGTAGCAGATTTGTCGGCTGCTTTACCTGAACCTTGTAGATCTCTTGCTTGATTATCGTTTTCGGTATCGCACATCATCACTCCATGTCGGTCGAACCGCGTTGTTACCACTACCTCCGCACGCATTGGTCCGGGAAATATAAGGGCACGGCGCTCAACGCCGCCGGTAGTAATCTTTCGGTTGAAGATGGTTTTGGTGTTTCGGACTAGCTAACAACTTCAAACACTTGATTGGTTTTTTTTCTGCCGCACACCTGTCCGACCACCGCACATCCCAGACCAACGTCCGGTAACTGCAGCTTCTGACACAAATTTTGAGACCCTGATGGAAACGGTGTTTTTGGGAGAGCACGCAAGTACTTCTGCTCAGCCGGTACAATGTTCGGCATATTTCATCTGTACATATCCCAGCAGTTACCCAAATATCCGTACAGGGTTCTGGCTCATAAACAATATTGCTGCCAAGCACCTAACGCAACCCGATAAGGAATAAGGTGCCTGCAAACGACCCACGCCCTATATATCTTCAGATATGCAGCTGGTTCACCACTCACGTTACAGTAAGACAACAGCACGTCAAGAACCAGAACACCGGACACGACCACCATGACAGCCAGGGTACCCGGGTCGGGGCAAGCTCGGGAAACTTTGACTAGGCTCATTACCTTATATTATATGCATCAATAAACTAGACATACTCAGCTCGACGTTGGCATTAGATTCTCAACAATTGATTTCGACTCTGGCGACCTGTATCGTCAGCCGGGGATCGGGCGAAGCTTCATCGCACAACACCCTGCGACGTGAGCCTCCTGGGAGAAATAGGAATGGATTTTCCACTTGGACTTTAGGTCGATTCCAAAATTTCAATTCTACGGTCTGCTAATACAGCTATAATCAATCGAGATAACCCCGCGAAATCTGGCGTTAAAAAAAGCCGCGGGCCGTAGACAGTGGATAGGTAAGCGCGCTGCATGAGATTTTGCATCACGCAGAGTTGGTATTGCACACTGCGAATGATGGAGATCCGTTGAATTGTTGTAACGGTTATTGTCGTTGTTGTTGCTATTAATGTTAGACTGATTTCCGATCCTGGAAGTTACAGGTCGGAAACTCATAACCTTACAGCGTTCGGAGCATTTTACTCACGTCACCGCGTCCACGGTAACCCGGTTACCCTTCACTCGCCGCTTTTGCCTCCCCGCAAAGGTCTTGTTTTGAAAAGCTTCTCTTCCGTGGCACTCGCGACACCGAGGTCAGCTGTCCAAACTTGGCACCGCTTCGCTTAAATTTCGGGGTGCCGCCGGATAGCGTTTCTCCTCGAAAAGGCGCAGTTCGTGTCTTCGCGAGCAGTATTTTTGCAAACGTGTTCTGTGTATGCGCATTCCTGAAGATATAGAAGGATGTTCCAAGTTTCCATAAGAAAGTGGAATTGACGTTGTATCTTGATGGCTTTCGTGTACAAGTACATAAGCACATAAATACGTAGAGTAATGCGGACTGGTGGGCCAGTGTAACGCTCATATCGCTTTGCCATTGAAATCGGGATCGATTGCGCCCCAGGATGCATGGGTGAGTAAATTGGGGGCAATCTTTTCTGTTCTGTACCCCGGGGAAGCGGTATCAACAATTCGCCTTCAGAAACGGGAAGGTTTGGGGGATGGGAGGAGCAAGGGTCGCGGAGCGGGTATTTTCGTAGGCTTTAGACAAATTCTATATTGCAATTCTGTATTTAATGGCAGCGACGGTGGATGAATGACCTCGCAGAACACCTCTTCGTCAACGATATGCCGAAGCTGGCGAAAGCCAACAGGTGATTCAGGCAACATGTGCTCGCAGCCGCAGAAATTCTCCCACTCACCGACGTCCCCCTTCTATGCCCCAGACTTTGTATAAAGCTACCCTACAGGTATACATACAGCACAAATATACCACATTTGATGATTCCAAATCCATAATAAGGACTAGACAAACCATTGCTAGCCCGAGCCTGCGTGGGTTTCCAAGACAATCGTAAATAAACCTGTGCAGATATCCCGATTCTCCAGTTGTCCCTCCAAAAAAAAAAGTGAAAAAAAAAAAATGATCAAGAGCAAAAAAAATAGTCCTGGACGCTCTAGAAGCTGAGGCTACTGAAAAGATTCTTTGGGGAAAAAAAGATAAATTACTCATAATTAAGCAGGAAATTACAATAACCATTTACGGTAAAGGAGGACGTAATATTATTGAGTGTGCAAACTGCTATCCCCATCGCAATGAAATCAAGCAATATATTTATTTAAAGTTAAAAGTGTTTCTATCTAACGGGAAATGGTTTTTTTTTTGTATGTAACATAAGGCATGATTGACTCTCACAGCGTCGATATTCTTGGGGGTATCTTAGAGGCGTGAGGTTGGTTGCCTTACCATGAGGTGAGAATTTATGGCAAATGGGGACCTCAAAGCTTTCGAAACTGTTCTTCATAACGTGCTAGTCCTATTAGTTGTCAAACCAGTGTCTTGGCATTAGTTACTGACCCCAAGCTTACCTTGCTCGAATTTTCAAGTTTTTAAGTTTGAATACCCTCAGTGTTCTGGTTGAAGACAAAGAGTAGGGCAACTGCGACGATGCAGGGGAAGATGGTTTTGACGATGAAGGGTGGCTGCGGGTTCTTGAATCCAAAGGGCGCGACTATTATCGTGAGGGTTGTGTCTGTGTGCGCGAAGAGTTGCCGTTTTTGTGGCTAATCGGAGCCAAGGCGAAACGAGCAACGTCACTTTCCAATGTCACTCTCCCGTCCGTATTTACGACCTACACTACCACACACCTGCTCAACACTCTCATTCCTAAACGATATTATCCGCTTGCTATCCCTCCCCCGTGGATGCCGCTAGTGCACGACGACGACGAAGCTTAGGGTTGACCACGTATGAGAGGAACAAACAACTCGAAATATCAGATTGGAAGTAGTGGCATCGATTAATTATCGCCTGCAGTATCTGCGGCTCAATAGCCGTGAAAGAGATAGGATTAGGTAGATATGCGACCATTTTATTTTTTTATTCTTTAGGGGGAGGAGGCAGAGGGAGTGTTCTGTCGTTGGGGGAGTGATGGAAGTGTGGGTTTTTTCCATGGGCTATGGTGGGTAGGGTATTTGTAAGATCATTGAAATTGGAGAATGGATAAACGCTGGGAAAACGGAAGGACCTGGGGTTGGGAACAAATGGAAGGGGGCGGCAGAGAGGAGAAAATGGGTCTGTAAGTAGTGAAATATAGTGCATATTGGTCAATCTAGGGATTTTTTGGATTCATTGGCTTCCTTATTTTTTCCCCAAGACGTGAAGCGGAGCAAGAGATGAAGTGGGTGTCGCTGTGGGCGTCGGTGGAAGGGAAACGAGTTCAACGTGGAAAATAGTATGCCAGGAATTTCGTGTGAGAGCAGAATGACCGAAAATTCTGGGGTTTCGTTTATCGAGTCTTGGCGATCTTGCGACACCTTGAAAACTATGCTTGAATTACGGAAAAGAATCGAGTGATAGATCGTGATCGGTTAACGTTGTGGTGGGGTGGTGTAAATTCTAGCTTTGGTAACTGTGTTTTATTACGATTGTAGACTTTTTTTCATTTCTTTTGCTGTAAAGAAGCTGAGATACTTGTTTGTCGCAATTGCGAAAAAGAAAGAAAAAAATAGCCCCCTGGACCCTTTGTGTATAGTCACGACAACCACACTTCAACGCTCATTCACTTGCACATGTTCATGTACATAGATATACTAGTCCCACCGCTGCTCCGTGCAGAAGGAACCTCCGAAGTTACCGTATACCTGGATGTGAAATTGTAAATATACAATGACCTAGTTGTCAGAAATTGATCCTTTCTTCTCTAAAATTACGTTTTCGGCCACCGCCACCAGAACAATAAAAATTTAAAAGAAGGAATGGATAAAGCCACCACCGACTCTACTAATAACACAGCTAAACCTCAGCTTTTCTAAAAATAGTAATCTCCCAGTTATCATTGAAAAAATTGGCTAGTATTTAGTTCCACGTCCAACGAGAAAAGATATCCTTAGAAGGATAACTTTAAAAATGATCAGCTACAGATGACCATTTTTGGGAAATTTTGCTGCCGATCTATTAAATCATTTGTTGACCGACGATTCCCAATCTGCTTCTTGACGCGAAGAGGATTGCTGTAGCTAGGATTAGATTTTTTTTTCAAAGCATACCATAAACAAACACATCGGATGACCCGATAATAAAGCCATGTTTTGCATGACAATAAAAACTGGTTTGATGGCAGGTGTATTGATAAAATGTACCTTTGTAAAAGACATGATAATCAAGGGAAAAGATTGAGGGGAAAAAAAAAATTATTTTTAGTAGTTCGAGTGAATCTTCATGATATTTTTAAGCTTCGATTTACTCGGACAAATCACTGGTCGTATGCTTCACCAACATTCGTGGACTTCAAAAGCACAAACAACATAGCTTAGAAAAGATACATGGATGATTATCTCCCAGTTGTATAGGGGTGCCCGTCGACATACCATGAGCCATTTTCGCCAGCTGCAGGGCAACCAGGAAGAAAGTTTGAATTTTGCCGCTAGAAATGTGATTCATAACTATTTTATTCGACCACCGACAACCCGGGAACAGTTTTGGCAAAGTATTTTCCTTTAGGCCCCCTCTCTTCATCTCCCCCTCCATATTTTATTTTATCATTTATTTATTTTGCCTTGCACAAGATTCAAGTATTAGGCATGACGCAAGTTTGAAGCTTTCGAACTTTCGATCCGGACAATGAAGAAGTGCGAAGGGATAGAGCCTGCGGCTGAGTGAATTATTTTTTCTAGTATAAGCGCGAAATTCGCAAATCAATTTACGGATTAAGATATTTCTGGCTAGAGACACTTCTCATTCTCCAATTTCTCCATTTTACACCGACCATAGGCAACAGCGACTACAGCATTCGATTCAGACCTTGGCCTTTCCTGACAAATTTTTTTTTTTTTTTTTTTTTTTCCTAACAATGTACTTCCTTTTTTCCTGCCAAAATCTAATTGAGACTGCAGTAAACATATCAGTGCTGAAGCTTTACTGAAGATGGTTAGTGTAATAACTTAGAATCAAATAGTGCTCTCTAATCACGGCGCAATGTAATGGGGGCCTTGCCGTCATTGTCTGTGGAGCTAGGATCCACATCTTCGAGCGCGAGGAGCATGTCTACCACTTTTTTGCCCCCGTGTCCCGCCGCGAAATGTAATGGGGTCCTGCCGTTATAAGTCTTTGGCACTCGGATCCACATCTTCCCGGGCGAGGAGGACGTCGACCACTTCTTTGCTCCAATACTCTGTCATGTAATGCAATGGTGTCTGGCCGTATTTGTCTTTCGTGTTCGGATCCAAATCTTTCTGCGCGAGGAAAAGCTACTCGCCTCATATACTCTTTGCCTTTAATTGAAACCGTTCCTCCAGTGCACATAATAATGGGGTACGGTCTTCACTGTCTTTGGCATTCAGATGCAAACCTTTCCACGCGAGGAACACGTCGACCACTTCTCTGCCGCGTGATGTAACGGGGTCTTGCCGTCATCGTCTTTGCCGTTCGGATCCACATCTTTCCCCGCGAGGAGCACCTCGACCACTTTTCCGCACCACCCCCCCATGTCGCGTGATGTAACGGGGTCTTGCCGACATTGTCTTTGGCGTTCGGATCTACTAAATAGAGTGGACCCCCCACTCCCGTTTCAGCCAATAGAAATGAGTAAATTGGCTTAGTTAGAGGTGTTTTGAGCCTCTGTCCCAACCTACCTAATTTAGGTAACCTGGGATAGGTGCCAAGATGGGACGCTTGGCGGGCTCGTCACTTTTATAAATATCGGGGCATTCCCCCCTCTACTTGAAGGGGTACGGGCTTAACCGAGCTGGTTCATCCTGTCTATTTTCCCTGCGTAGCTAAATAAACAAAATCTGGATTTAAAAAACCCTCTACTTCAAGGGGTCCTTCACTACGCTCGCTTCGCTCAATGAGTTCGCTTTGTTTCCGCTACGCTCAACCTTCGCTTCGCTTGGTCAGTTTAAGTCCAATACGTTACGCATTCCCTTTTGGAAAGCTCCGGTTCGTTTTTAAGATATCGGTAAGTTTAAGTGTAGTCGTTCAGGTTAATTGGTTATTGATCGGTCGGTAGCACTCCACAATACGATGGGAGACGACAAACACCGAGCCGAAGGAAAGAAAGTCCAAGTGGACCACTTAGCATTCGGAGATGGCCACTCGAGAAGCAGAGAAGCGATTAAATATCAGACAAGAATTTCTCGAGCGTGATGCCATTCCAGTTAAGAGAATGTTGGATGGAGCAAAGTATAAGGTTGCATTGGAGGACCTCGAGAAAACTAAGGAGAGGGTCTATGACGCCATAGTGCGACATCTTGAGATCGAAGGCTATTCTACGGAGGCGAATCCGGATTTTCAAGAAGCCAACATCAACGACTTGGTTTACGCCACTGTCGGTCCTATTCTTTTGGATTTCACACGCAAGCCGGGACACGAAATACTCTTACGGAGAGAGAAGAGATTGTTTCTGTGGACTCTGAGACAGGTGGCGTGGAGGACTTTGTTGTTATAGACTTCATTTCGGTGACAGGGGATAAGTCCTTCATCCTTTTCTTTTTTGTTTTTGCCCATTCCACCAAACAACAGATCCATCTTCGCTGTCATCTGAAATGAACTTTCGCCCGTTGTAACGAAGCCATACATCTCACCACCACCGTTATTGTCTCTCACATCTTTCCACTGCCAGCAAACACTGCTTCATCGCCTCTCCAAGAGAAGATCTCTTTCCCTCTATGACGAGGACAAACCTATCTTCCGTCACCGAAATGGTCTCTCCAGAAGAGTATTTCGCGTCCCGTCTTGCGTCTGAAATCTGAAAGAATAGGACCGACAGTGGTGTGGATGAGGGACTACTCGGTTCTGGTGGACTGCATGAACGTCGCATTGAGTAATGGAGGTGTTTTGCAGAAGGATGTGGTCGTTCTAGGGTAGGTTGGATTCGTGAGTTTAGTGGAGGATTCTGCTATGGAGGATTTTTAACGTTCATTACGGTTTAGTAGTGTGATTCACTGACGACATGATTTGACGATGGTTTGTAGGTAAATTAATTCGTTTCATCTATTTTTCTATTGTTGATTAGGAAGCGCAGCCCCCTGACTAAGACAGCGACCGAAGGGAGCGTCACTTGTACTAGCACAAGTATTAAGTATGGATGGAGTTGATGAGATTATTCAGCGTCCCAGTGGCTGGGGAAGGTGCGGCGCCGTATATGATTGCCCTTCCCCACCCTGGGACGCCTGGGACAGTGCTATGGCTGTTTCAGAC
>JABYPW010001635.1:0-14426 GCA_016880775.1 Phymatotrichopsis omnivora
ACCCTAACCCTAACCCTAACCCTAACCCTAACCCTAACCCTAACCCTAACCCTAACCCTAACCCTAACCCTAACCCAAACCCAAACCCAAACCCATTGTGACATCGCTGGCTCAGATATGTGCTTGACAGTCACCTCATTGCTAGTACCTAGTAAGTATAGTTATGAGAGCAGGAGAAGACTTTTACTTTCTTTATGGTATATATAAATGCTATCTTATACTTTATTATAGGGGATTTTATAGGATTTTTGAATGAGTAGTTTCTTTTCTTTTTGGTTTATAATAGGGTAATATACCATAGTTATGGACTGCTTGTATATGGCCCTGATATATTATATGCTATGGGTGGAGAATCCATGAAATATGTAGCCTCATATAGTTAAAATAGAAATGAATAATCATCATCAACATCATCTTCTATTATCTTTCTAGGCTTCTTTGAGTTCACATATATCATTCTTGAAAACAGTACACTCCCACATTTATTGCTCATGTATACCATCATGATAATTCATATTCTTGTCAACCTGGATAAGGTTTAGTATACTGTACACTAAGAAGATCAACTATCAAGATATCCTCTTATTCCTCCCCCCCTTTCACTACTACCCCCTCATCATCTACTTAGGAAGTGTAACAAGAAGTATATAGGCTCATAAAGGTCCTCCACAGTACCTATTATTCCCCCCTCATTCAGTATATACCATAGCAGCCCTAGTTCCTAAAGGCAATAACAAGCAAAAGCGTAGATATCATATACAAGGCTATATTGCTAGATTTCCTAGTGAACACCATGCGAAAGATAACCCAGGCCCTGAGATCTTTAGTGGATATAAGGAATGCCCAAAGGAAAACCATTGCTGACCATATAGAATGTTACTACACCCAAAGCGATCGCATCACCTCCCTCTATGAAAACGTTAGTGAGATTCGCCAAAATATATGTTCCAAGACCACCAACAATGCCCTTGAGGAATCCCTCAAGAAAATAGAAAAAGCGACCAAGGAGCACTCAAAAAAGGTCACAAAGTTTGCCAAACTGAATGTCGCCACAAGTGTGCCCCCTGTAAGCACTACAACACCCCCGGAACCACCACCCAAGGTAATGTGGGTACCAGTAGTCTCAAAGCAAATCAGAAAAGCCACAGCATCAGTACCCCCCCTCCCTACACAAGCCAGTGACTAACACTATCCTACTAAGTACCACCATAAAATCATCATCACTACTGCTTCCAAGATTAGCACCTTCGACTCTGTGAAGCTCAGGGACGCAGTGAATGATACCCTAGTATTAGCAAAGGCCATAAGGCTATAGCAGCTCTCCGTATCTCCACTGTTCCCAAGAACAACTAACACTCTATTGTTCTCATCACTGTTGAAGATGTCACTGCCTTAGCAGTACTTGTTATGAACACCGGTAGTGGTCCGCGTCAAGGTACCTGGACGATGCGCTATGATGGAGGTTACGCTTAGATTGTCAACATGTGAGTATGCCGTCTCTACCCTTCACCATTGTGTTAAGCGCTCTAGAGACGATCCTCTGTCACATGACCTTGTGGCATGACGTGGCATGGTGTGGCTTTGCTGTTAGCCTTGACTAAGCACAGGAAGTCAGCCCCACGGGTACGTGATCGGCTTTCGGCATGACGCGACATTGGCCTAGTCAGCCATGAGGTCATGATCGGACGATCGGACTCGTATCGCGAGAGACTATCACAAATCAGGTGTGAGGCCCAAGAGGGTGATAGGCGATCATAGTCGAATTGAGTACTAATCCTGTCCTGTCCTTTCCAGACTCTTCTACAGGCATCGGTTATTAGGAATCAGGAGATGGTCTAGATGGGTCGGAGTTTCTTTTCGGTTCTCTTTCCTTTGTCATCTCTTTGTCAGCTCGGGTGAAGGATGGGTATATAAGCGTGCGGGTGTTCTGTCTTGTCTTGTCTTTCCTTCCTTCTTTAGCACATAGCTTCTTGTCTTCTCTACGAGTACCATTGTACGAGCCTTTGAGTTATCTTCGAGCCTTAAAGAATATATTCATCTTTTCTCGTCTTCAACACTTGAAGTCCACCCTGTTCGTCGTAGGAACGATATCTTCCAGTTGAGCTTTCGTTTAGCTGAGATATCTGAGTTCTCTCAGTAGCGTTTGCGAAGCGTGCCTGAGGTATCTTTACCGAGTCATTTACAAACCATATAGGGTGATCCGTCACGGTACTAGCCTACCATAACAAAATCGAAGCTACCATCAAGGAACAATTTCCCACAGCCTCTATTTATAAGAATCATAGGTAAAAAAAGTACTTATTGCATAATGTCCCCCACTCTTATACTGATGCCCTCACAGAAGCTGATATGTTCTGAAGGGAAATCGAGCACTTCAACAAAGGCATCACCCTAGCACAAACCCACTGGTGGCTCCTATAGAAAAGCAACTAGACAGGCAAGCACGTATCCTCTTTTGTCATCATAGTCATTAACAATGATAATAAAAACTGCATCCTCTAAGGACTTACAATCCTTACCTATAAACATAACTGGAAAAGTATATTCCCTTTAACTCTATGACTCACTGTACCAACTATTAGGAGTTTGTTCACCACCAAGCTTGATGCTGAAACCCCCCATAATGCAACATATATCGTGAGGTATACCATACCTAGAAGTACACCTGTGGATATGATGAATGCAAGAAGATCGGAAGACTATACAATAATACAGTCTTAAAGTGTACCAACTACAAAGGAAAGTATACTGCATCGAACCCCGCCTGCCCATTGTTTATCTGAGCATAAGCACTGGCTGCTAGTCGGAAAGAGGAAGGTGTTACCATCACGATAGGCAAAGTTTGATATTTTTACTTTTTTCTTTGATTTTTTCATTTAGCAAAAAGATCATGCAAAGTGAGGAGGATTTCTTTTCTCTCCTTTTTCTTCACCTTATTTCTTGTTTCTCCCTTTTTCTTTATAAGAGTCTATTAGCTAGTTGTTGTAAGGTTTACCTCACTAGGAAAGATGGATAGGAAGGATATTTCATAGGACTATTTGTGGCATAATGTTTACTGTACTGGCACGGTATTGTGTACTTATTTTTTGATCACTTTTCCTTTTTTTTCTTTTGTTCTTTTCTGTTGGAGGAGAAATGGGTGATACGCCATAGTCAAGGACTGCATGTGGACAACCTGGGTAGATATAGAAGAAGTAGAGTAGTTACCGAACAGAATTGAATAATCATCATCATCATCTTCTGTTATCTTTCCTTTCTATCTCTTTTTAGTCTAGAGACTAGCTATGAGTTTTAAGAATATATTCATTCTTACTCTTGAACTTTACTTCTCTTTCTTCTTCGAATGTAGGAAAGTGTATTTATGGATCTAGACTTAGAACAGTTGAGATATATGAGTTTACTCAGTAATACTTTCTTTGTGGAGTGGCACGTACACTTTACCGAGCTTTTACCATACCGAAGACACCTGCCATAACAAAGAAGGTTATATTGATATCACTAACAAGTACCTCTACCCTAGCACCAAATAAGAATACTAGAGGTGGGAAACTACCTTTACCCTAAACAAAAACCTAGTCCTAGGAGACTTCAATCTGCACCCCTTATGGTAAGGGTAGACCTCAGAAGCTGAGGCCACTAGGGCAGAACCCATGGTAGAGGTAACCTGCAATCTAAGGTACTACCTATTAAATGAACCAGAAACATCAACCAGACCTGTTTATGGCAACCAATAAAGCACGGTCATATCCCTGGCATTTTTCTCCCTACAGGCTACCAAATAGAACATGGACTGGCATATCACCATAGATATCACCCAAATAATAAGTGATTACAAAGTCATAGCAATAACCCTATTGAGAAAAGGAACTGAGAAAACCAAAATGACCATCATTGACTACAAAAAAGTAAACTGGAAGTAAGTAGGAGAAAATCTTAAATGATAGGAGATGTTACAGATGACTGTACCAATTGGTCTACCTAGGTACTAGGATATGTGTATAACTTGTTCAAGGTAAACTAGAATGTATATCAGAACCTGTGATCATCCTATGAGCTATAGAACTATATGATGAGTGTTATTACCATTGAACTCTAACTAAGTGAGTTAAGGTATTGACAATATCATATCCATGAAATTGGGTATACACTATAGATGACAAGGCTTCTCACCTTGATCTTATCATGATATACTGATCGGTCGCATTGTTAGCGGATAGGACTTGAAGAGTTTCTTCTCTAAAGGTCCTGAATAATTATGCTAAACCTTTCTCCAATTCTCTAATCATGAAAACTGATCTCCTTGTAGGGAATCATAGAAGAATTGGGAAATCTTGATACAATGTTTCGATAGGGTTTGTTTCCTTTGTAAAAGTTTCTTTGTAGCTACTCAGTCAGAAATAGGTATTAAAGAGGGATAGGATGAGGAATGTATTTTGTTTCTTCTTCTCTCTCTAGCTATTATCTCAAGTCTTATGCCATCTTTGAGCCTTAAGAATATATTTTGCTTTCCTTTGATAAATTCTCTATCTTCTCTTGACTCCTTGATAAAGGTAGAAATACAAGTGGTTATAACTTGCTGGTTACAATATCTGAGTTCACTTAGTTAGACCCTCTTAGGAAGCTTCTTGTATCTATACCAGAGCTTATATTCTCTACGAGTGTCCCATTACAGGAGACCGTAGAGTTTGATCCAAGAAACATAGACCAGTGGACTAAAGATAACAAAAACAAGCTCATACACAAAATTAAAGAAAATAGAGCCCTCCTAACCAAAATAATCAAAAACTAAACAAAGCCCTAGTAGAATGAAGAAGTAAAGGAAGAAAAAGAAAAGCTGGTGAAAGCAAGATATGATATAAGGAAAAACTTAGATAGTAAATAGAAAAAGTAGGAATGTCAACAAAAGAAAAAGGAGTTCATAAAGAAAGTCCACGATGCCAAAGAACAACACTGGAGGAACTTCTTAGATGAAGTCAACTAAAAAGACCTCTAGGTAGCCCTACGGTATACTAGGCTAGTCAGAGACTATCCCCTCCTACTGATATATAGCACCAATACCCCAGATAAAAGACTATATGCCATAATATAGCACTATTTGCTAGGTAAACCAAATAGCATATAACATGAAAGCCTAGTCCCCAATTGTATAGACTTAGTTATAATGAAAGAGGAAGTCAAGTATAGCCTAAGAAGTATACCATATACCACTGCCCCTAAACCTAACCAAATCTAATACCCCCTATAGAAAAACCTATAGCCAGTAGTCCCCAAAGACATACCCAAAATATTAATGCCTATAATGCAGTACAGAGTACACCTAGGAAGCTTCAAATAGACACTAGGGATAGATATCCTAAAAGTAAAAAAGCTAGACTACACCTCCCTAAATGCGTATAGATTCCTCTTCCTGATAGACACCATAGGAAAATTTCCATAGAAAGTGATCACAACTAGGCTATTGTAGGTAGTAATCAACAATGGTATGATAGGAGAAAATCATTTTGGAGTGCTACTAGGAAGGTCAACAATCAATGCATTAAACACAGTGGAATAGGAAGCAACAATAGCACAAAACTATATAAAAATAGTAACTCTACTTTTTATAGATATCGAGAAAGGATTCTATAGAGTAGACTAAAACATCATCATCAATGTCCTCAAGGAAGGGAACACCATAAAATACATCATAAACTGGGTTATATCCTTATTTAGTAGTATATAAATAGCATCTACACATAAAGGAATGGCCTTGAAGTTCTTCAAAGTGTATCCAGAAGTACTACAAGGGTCTTTAATCTCCACCCTTCTTTTTAATATATATGTAAAGAAGTTGATAGAAGACAGCGGGGTAGGAGTGTGATGATATATATATATTAGTAGCAGGAGAAATCTTTGAGGAGAATGTTGAGAAGCTTGAAAGGTACTGCAAAGAAGTCTTAGAAGGAGTACTCAGAGAAATGAATATAGTACTATCAGAAGAAAAAATATAAATGCAGCACCTCTACATAGGAAGTAAAGAAACACCCCTAGTAAAGGTCCTAGGAATGAACATCGAAAATTCCCTATAAGTATAGTACCTCAAAGTTATCCTAGATAAAAAAAAAAAACAGATACCTACATGACTGCTAACACTAAGTAGGTGCAGCATAGAGCGTGCTCAGCATACTTCAAAGACTGTCCTCAGAAGTGAAAGGCCCAAACCTATTTATGGTGATAAAGCTAGTAAAAGCAGTAGTCGTCCTAGTACTGACATATAGAGTAGATATCTTGTACCTACACAAGATCACCTAAAGAGCATTAGCAATACTTAATAGAATACTGGCAGTAAGTACAAGGTGGGTGTACAGAATACACAGGTCTACTGCCATCACAAAAACTTTAGTGGAAGCTTGAATCTAACCAGCTACCTACTATATCAAAAGATACTAAGTAAACTATGTGGCAAGAATGTTAACTATCGATAAAACCTACATAAATTACCAAAGGTTCCTGAACATGATAGGGAGAAACTGAGAATGGTACACCCTAGTCTTATTGACTCAAAAAATCCTCCTAGTCAATGAAAAGACAGCTCTAGATTGATGCCATCATTAGGATAATGATAGAAAGTATTGAAGGAGAAACCCTATTAAAATACAAGCTCCCCCTAACAGTATGACCCTAGCTGATCTCGACTGAAGGATGACTAGAGGTTGCTAATTTCCTAGAAAAAGATAAAGCCATGGAATTATAGCAAAGGAACTTCCCATAGATAACCCTAGGAGTCTTCACTGATGCCTCCAAGCTGAGGGACAATCACTAGGTCAGGTTTGCAGGAGTATAGTACAATATTAGAAGAGAAGTGGGAAAGATTGCAAAAATCCTAGGAACTAAAATGCAAGTCTTCAACAGAGAACTCAGAGGAATCTAAACTGCATTTACATAGGTGAATATGTGGACCCAAAACCAAAGGATAATAAATAAGGTCCTAATCTTCTCCAATTCCCAAGTAGCTATTATAGTAGTGGCCAGCTAGCTCCTGGCACCAACATAATAAGTAGTATAAGAAATATTCAAAACAAACCTTGAAATGAAATAAAAAGGCATAACAGCCAGAATAGAGTAGGTTCCAGGACACTAAGGCATTGAAGGAAATGAAAGGGCTGACAACCTCTCTAAAAAACAGTCAGAATAGAAAGAACCTAATAAGGCTCAAAATGTGGATAAGAAACAAGTGATAACCAGATTCACCATCCAAAGGGAAACTAAAGATCAGTTGTGGAAGGAATTCTAGGAGTATACAGTAAAGAAAAATGAAAAATAGGTAGACCTATACTCCAAGATAAATAAGTACCAAGTAGTAATAGTATATTAGTTTCGTATAGGATATTGTTACATCCCAAACTTTCTTCACTTTAACCATTAAAGTAACTACTACCTATGTGGTGAGCCCTAGTTGATGGAGCACTACCTGGTACACTATCCCACTACTAAAAACCTATACAAACTTTACATAGGAAGAGACTTATAATATGTACGATATAAGGATATCGGACTCTGGAAGAAACTAGTTGAAAAATAAGTAGCAAAACCCCAAGAAAAATGAAAACAGCCCCCAGCCTCTCCTAACAGTGCTAGTCTAAAAGATAAGGATAGTAGGCTAGAAATAGCAAAGTAGAAATTTGGCAAAGGATTTCTTTTTATTTTTCTCTCTTTTTCTTTTCCTTTATGTAATAAGGCTTCTTTGTATAGCATGAGTAAATCGGTGGATAACAACTTTTCTTTTATTGGATGGCAGTCATCTTCTCTCATTCAGTTATATCTTTACTTTTAATTAAGTGTAAATACCTGCTGGAGGATGGGAAAGATGTAAAACTTTCAGTATAGGGAAAATAATATCACTTTCTTTTTCTTTTCCTTTTTCCTAGTTTTTCTATTTCTTTTACTTTTTAAGTGGTAGTAGTGAGCTACCTTTACTTTTTGATAAGTGTAAATGCCCTGCTAGAGGATGGGAAGAATATATAACTTTAGTACGATAGGAAATAAAAATCATCTTCTTTCTTCTTTAGTAGTAAGGAAAATTTAAATCCTCTGATTTCTTCTTAAAGATATAAAACTTTAGTTTTTGAAAAATAGATCCTCTTCTTTCTTCTTTGCCCTTAAGTAGGATGTACCTGACCTATCTATATATAGTAACTAAGGGAGATCAAGAGTCTCTTCTTTCTTCTTTATATAGTTTCTTAAGTATATACCATAAGAATAAGAACACTATTTCATAAACCTTCAGCATCTCCTATTCTTCTGGTCTACCCTATATCAACACCTCTTAAGGAAAAGAGTTATGTATCTTTCTTCTTCCCTCATTTACCCTAAACCTAGTATAGATTAATGGCTGGTTTATATAGCTAAAGGAGTTGTCCTATACAAGGATAGTATACTCATATTTGATAATCTAAGCGTAAACATTATTATAGTATTAGGCTGAGATACTTTTGGTAAGACCACCACTGGTATTTATAATTTATACCCCTGTATTACAATCTAGCAGCTTAGCAAATCCTTGCTAGTTGTGAAAATATAATAGATTTTTCCACAACTTGAACTGATTTTATGACCTTTATAGTATCTAGGTTATTGCTGCAATCATATAGGTTTAGCAGGTAGGTCAATGTAAGTTTTAAAGACATTTGCTTTATAGTAAGATTGGGAATTTCAATCACCATGTTGGCATTGCTGTGCTCTAGATTGCAAAGCTAATTCAAGTGACTTTCAGTAGCTTAAGATAAATTTGGGTTGCACCAGGGGTTTTTCACCTATGTCAGGAGCTTAGGTGGGTGTGGATGGAACTGTAAATAGATATGGAGGTTCAGATGCAAGGTATTGCAAGTTCTTTTTTTCTTTTCTTTATTCAGGCACTTTATATTTCCGGTTCTATATTGGGAGTTGGAATGCAATGGGAGTATGATATCGGGTTTTGTATGCTTTTATGCTTTTATGTTTCTTCTGGTGGAGCACTAAAGGATATATACAAATATGTTACTTGGTTCCTTTTTGGATCACGGCACAACATTCTTGGTCCCACATCTAGTTCCTAGTATAAAACCTCATTGTGTAATGCAGCAACATACAAATAGCCCCTTTCAGTTTCCCCACGTAACACCTGCGGCTACTACATATACTGCGGTCATGTCCTAATTTATAAGTCTCACAACCTAGCTTTGGACCGAGTGCGTCGCAGAGGCCTCAGTGCCTATCCAAGTACTTTACCGTAGGTTGATCTGATTAATTTTACCAAAACCTACATCGCAACCATGGCCACAGGTTCTAAGGTTCACCCCGGCCCTTAAGCTTTAAGCTTAAAATAGTTACCGACGAGCGCAATGGCATTGACGACACGTAAGCCCCGCCCACCTAAGCACTCGCGGATGTTGCGGACATCTCGAGTCCAAGTTCACGCATACTAATATATATTCATGAACTCAAAAGATTAACTGCAATGCAAAAAATTGGTTTGCAAATCTCAAGCTTTCAATTAATTGACTACCGTATCCTAGAAAACACTCATTCCACTTCCCCAGAAGATTTATGCTGCGCAAACTTTCATAACCTTATACAACGCTAAAAAAGAAAACAAAAGTAAAAAATTCTTCAATATCCCCTTCTTCCAAGAATTTACACGGCTGATTCGTAATAAATTTAGATATTCTTGATTCCCAAATCTTCTCCAATCAACACAGCACACTTCTCACCTACCAAGCTGGCGACGCTGTAGGTGTTGGACCCAACATTTGCCGGGCAAATCGACAAGTCGCAAACCTTCAATCCTTCCACACCGTACACATTGAGTCTGGAGTCGACCACACCTCCTTGTTCCCTTGGCTTCATCGCCAAGGTTCCTATGGAATGCCAAGTGGTGGCAACGTTCTCCCTAATCCACTGCTCAACCGCCTTGTGATCCTCATCGCTGTAGACCAAATCCTGGATCTTTCTTCCGGCAGATCCTTGGAGGCTGCTAAGTTCCTGGGCTTTACAAGCAGAGGAAGCGGAAAACTTGGGGTGGAGAATGTCAGGCTCTCCTTGAAAGCAGGGCATGCGACGGACGAGCTCACGTCCGAGTTTGTAACCCCAAACATTGGCCTGAAGATCGACTTCCTCGGAGTTGAAACGAGGGTCGAAATCAGGATCGTCAAAAGGGTCTGCAGACTTGACATGGATGAAACCGCGGGAAACGGGGTATTCGAGATAGGTTGCGACGGTAACATACTTTCCAGGCGGAACAAGGGAGTAGTCTCCAAGGTAACTATTTAACCTCAATATTAGCATAATTGCAAACAAAAGGAAGAAAAGGGAGTTTTCGGAACATACGCATTAATGACAGCAACAAACATGACAGGCTTGTCCTCAGCATCCTTGAAGTATTCGTCCCATAGCTTCTGGAACGCAGGTCCCATGCTGTCAATCTCTTTTTGGGTCGGACGGACTTTTCCACCACAATCAACGAGGTTGGTGGCAAGCTTGCCCCTTCCGTTCTCGAAATCTTTTAGAGCCTTCTCAATGACTTCGGGAACGCCTTTCAACAAGTCATCGTGGGTGTCGGTGTCCGGTGCAACCCTGTACGTGGGAAGGATAAGATTGTGATCTTGGTAGTTTGTTCCAACGCCGGGCAGGTCAACCTTCACCTCGATACCAGCCTTTTGCAAGATATCGGCAGCACCGATACCGGAGCGCTCGAGGATTTGAGGAGATCCAAGGGCGCCAGCAGAGACGACAACCATCTTGCGGGCCTTCATAGTGGAGGGAGTGGGCGCAGCACCTCCAGGCTTGGGAGAAGGGACAAACTGAACTCCGACAGCTTTGCCATTCTCGATGAGAACTTTGCTAACGTGAGAGTTGCAAAGAATATGGAGGTTAGGATTGCCGGCTTGCGTGTGGAGGTACGCATGAGCGGTGTCAGAACGGCGACCAGTCTTGGGGTTAATCCATTTGGGCCATTTCTACAACCTGTAAGTCTCGCCACACTGTTTTTTTTTTTTTTTTTATAATAATAATAATAATAACAATAATAATAATCATAAAAATATTACGAAGAGGAACTCACAGTGAAGGCGTTACCCGTTGCGAGATCCTGAATATCATCCTTGATCTCGTAGCCTCTTTCCTTGGCGACGTCGAGGCACTCATTCATAATGTTCGGTCTGTAACCACCATACGATACCTTGAGAGGGCCCTGATAGCCGTGGACGGCCGGGTCAGCGTTATCTATAGTGTAGGTTTCCATCTTTTGATACAGTGGCAAGAGATCCTTTGAGGACCATCCTTCCATTTTCCAGTCATCGAAGTCACTAAGGGCCGATTGGCAAAATGTCAGCTCGTGCTTCTTCAATAGCATTTGCGCTGGTCATGGCCGTGATTCTGCTTACGAAGCGCTGGCCCTGGTGTACATCATGAAGTTGATAGAGGAACCGCCACCAAGGATGTTTGCAACGGGAACAATAGGGCTACGGCCAGCCAAGTGTTCGGATTTGCGACCAACGTAGAATCTGGCAGTAGTGGAGCCAGGCCTGAGGTGGTGGAGGTACTTAGCGGGGTGGATGACCTCGGGTACATTGTGGTTGTTTATTCCGGTTTCAATGACGGCGATGGAAAGGCTGGGGTCAGCGGCAGCGAGACGACCGGCAACAACACACCCAGCGGAACCACCTACGACATGGTCAACACTACAGTAACGAGGCTCGCAGAAGGCAGTGAAGAAGGCAGCAGCGAGAAATCGAAAGACAAACCTCCGCAAACAATAACGTCGACTTCCTGAGGGGTAGACATGACGGTAAGCAACTATGCTAGCAAACAATACTCGTTGAAGGTACCGGAATCAAAGCAAGAATCCGGAGAGCAGGGGAGATGGGGGGCGAAGAGTTGGGGGAGGGGTTTTTGCTCTGATGACCTTAAGAGAACATCCTGCTCCCCCGCTTCCAAGATGATTTGATATATCCCATTGCTCAGACTTGAGAGGCGTTCGTTCGGAAAGGCCCCTGACCCCGGTAGCCCCGCAACGAGTTTCGAGAACCGAGATGTACTCAACGTGCACAAGTACATGTACTACAGGTAAAGTAACGTTACATGCAACAGATGCGCGTGGGTGTGTCGGCGACGAGGGTACGGAATGAGCATGAGTGAGAGCGAGCTGTCTCGTGTTCCTCTAGCCTCAAATGCCATTTCTCGGCGATCCTCCTCGACAAAAGTTGAAGACTTTGTCGGCGGGTATCCGAGATGGATGGCACCGCGAATTGGGGGGTTGAGCGCAGAGGAGTTCCGGAGGTTGTTTTTGCTTCTCATCTGATACGGGCGGGTGCTGCCCGGCGTCAACCACCTCGCTGCCTGATGTTAAGTGATTGGACAGGCAGGGATGATTCAGCGTCTGCATACAAAACCAAGGTTCGAAAAGTCCAGACAAGGCTTCATTTCAACAACGTTATGACTAATTGTCATGTATTCCGACGAAGAATTGATAAAATAGCTCTCATAAAAAAAAAATACAGGAAATAGTTACGTGACTTGACAAGAATTCAAGTACACGGTAGAGGTTCTAATAGGTACACTGACATTTAATCTTTGAGAATTGAACCAGCAGGCTCCAATCTCCATGCCAGACATTTCGAAAATCTTGAGAGAGAAACAAAAACTTTTTTTGTCTCCAGCTTTCAAAAATAAGCTTCCATCCTCCTTTATTCCAGCAATGAATCCCCGCCTTGAAATTACCCTCCGTATACGCATTCAGATTCGTGCATTGTGATGCCAGGCCGAGTGGACGCACCGCCGGAATTTAGATCACCTGTTCGGGTTTTTTTTCCTTGCATTTCCTTGCACTTTAATTCTCGTTTCCGTTTTTTTTCTTTCTTTCTTTTTTTTTTTTTCTTTCTTGAATACGTTTCCTGGCTTTCGACATCTTCTACTCACCTTTCGCAAGCGCAGGTATTGCTTTATTGCGTTTCTCCTCAGTGTAGTTATGTTGGTAGCGTTCACTATATCTCCGATCGCTATACGCTGTATGCTTGTATGTACACGTACATGTACATACAGTTACGGAAGAGTGCTCCACATGTACGTTCGTTCATCCCTGGTCTGCCCTGCTTTGTTTCTGGCTGACATTACAGCTCCACTCGACGAAGCCGGGCGCTGGAAGGACTGCTCCCGCCGCTCCTAGCACTGGCTACCGAGGTCGTAGCCAACGTTCCACAGCTACCCCACTCCCGCTACCTACAGATATGAGATGCGAGATCTTTTATAGGGGGAAGGTACGTTGTAGAGAACCCCAAGTAGATACGTGAGAATATAGCACAATAGCCCGGATGACGCGGTTGGAGATGTTATTGGCGACCGATAGGGAGTAGTAATTATTACTTCTTCTCTATCCGACCGCAACTCGCACAAGGTTATGCACACCTTTCACTTGCTTGGCGCATAACTTTGTAAAATGCCAAAAAACATCTAGTCCCAGTGGAAATTAAAATAAAAGATACTATTTCCGAAATAGAGAATACCTCTCCACTAAGCTCCCCCCCCCCAAAAAAAAAAAAACATAACTCTAATCATAGCAACAAGAAATACAAGTAGCGAAACAAAAATCGAACAGTAACTCCTTCGCGATATATAATTCTCCCAGCATGACGACTAGACAGTTAAGGGTTCCCGACATGTTCACCTATATTGTGTCTAGTAGCTTTACCACACCGATTGCAGCGCTGAGGAGCACGTTCCGGTGCGTCGCCGCCTGCTTGGACTGGTTTGCGACGTAAACCAACGCCCTGTTCCATACGTGCTTCGCGGGGGGGACCTTGGGTGACCTTGAGGACGACCTCGTGGATTCTTCAACTGCGGTGCATAACAAGGTGTCGCTTCAGTACTCTTGGCAGCGTCTGGATGAACCGAAACATCAACTGGTCGCCTGGTACGCATTGATGGTGAAGGTGGCGGCGCATGGTCACGCAGAGCTTCCCTTAACACATCCTCCAGTGCAATATGGAGATCCGTAAAATTGATCGGTTGGAAATGATGGCGGACATGTTGTTTTGGATTTTTCGTGCCAAGACATTGTTCGGACTTTTCGTGAGAACTAAACAAATTGTTTGCGTTCAGAAGCAGTCACGATCGGTTTCAACGGATTTGGACTATATTGTTTTCGGCTTAGTTAGAGTGGCATGGCATGACAGAAAAATCTCTGTTTTGGAAATATCAGAACAGTTTTTTTTTATTTTAATTTCGACTGGAACTAGATGTTTTTGGCTTGGTCGAGTGTGGCATTTTAACAAGTGCGGCATTTTACAAAGTTATGTGCCAAGCGAGTGGCATTATAAAAAGGAACAACAAACTAACTAACTTTCCTCCTAATCCACTACATTTACTCATCTCCCCCAGTTTTCCTTCTTACTTTTTTTTTTTTTTTTTTTTTT
>JABYPW010001636.1:0-14426 GCA_016880775.1 Phymatotrichopsis omnivora
ACATGTAAATGTACATGTATGTTTTTTTTTTTTTTTTTTTTTTTTTTTTCAGGCTCACAGATGGTGTAACTGCAAGAATGCAGAGAGCCGGAAGTTCGCTCTGAGCTACTAGATTGGGCGCTATACGTAAAAGTACCAATGTGGAAAGTGAACTAGAGGATATTAGGTGGCTATATTTACGTGGGGGAACGTGTTCGCCTGAGATTTTTGCGTATCACGGCAATGACTTATGGGTTTGTAAATACATGCACATACAAGCACAACTGGACGGAGTAAAATGCTGCAAGATACGCATGCGGAAGGCTGATTGCAAAGAACCCTCTGATTCGTATGTATAAGTGGTTATCGTGATCATGTCGGGTGAGCAATTTTGTCGCGGTGCAGCTATATGCGTTGTTTAAGCTTACCAAACGCATAATGCACACATCATGCATTATACCTTAACATCCCGTACCTGCGTTAGAGCCAAGAAAAATTTCTCGGAAACAAGTATGTACCTGTGCAAGCAATTATCTAACATCTGAGAAAAATCCTTGAGGTTGGAGATTAAAGTTCTCCTTTATTATGCGCACCCAGGTATAGTACATAATACTACATATGTATTGGCACTTATCAATTGCTTAGACTAAGTTGTCGGAGAACGCCGGTATTAAACTTGGCTCAATTCAGAATTCCGAAAGAAGGATATTCGTTTTAACATTTATATTTATGTACCTATGTATGTATTCGAATCAGAGGGGGAACCCGTTATCATGGATATCCGTGACTTCATGACAGGGTTGCCTAATTAAGTATATCTAGGTACGTATAGGGCGAAGTCGAAATTCATTGGATAGTGCCGAGTATCTCGGAATTTATTGCGAAGGTTCAGAAATACTTTACATATATACGGATGTGTTACACACATATTGGCGAATGTGTACATCGGATGCTTACGTAGTACGCTGTCAGGGTTGCAATAAGTAAATTCACAATACCCATACATGTATCCATTTGTTTATAGAAAGCGAGTAAACTGTCGAGCCTTAGGAAACGGAAACTCGGTGCAATTCTTGGAAAGTGGATCATAAATCATCACTCGCTTATCCAACAAGTAATAGTCGTCCACGGTATCTTTCGGTGGCGGTTCGGACGCCATGATCGAAACCTTGTTTTACAACCAGCCACCGGAGATTACGTGCTCCAGAAGAAGTTGACTGTTGTTTACCGGGGCTTGGCCGTTTTTCTGCCAAAAAGTTATATACAAAAGTCATTACATACTTAATACACCAAATCAATAAAACCGATTGACTTACACTGTTTCTAAACTTCTATCCTTCGTCGATCTCATCTCGAATTTACATTGCTTTCCATCCCTCTTCTTTGCGCGAAGCTTTCCAAAGACCCTCACAATAACAACTGCCCCTGCGGCCACGAGTAAAACCACTCCAGCAGCCGTAATCACAAACAAACCCCGAAACCAAGGTCTAAATTCATCCACGTTCATCCCAAACACTCCCACCACAACTATCAATGGCAATGTGATAACCACAAATACTGCCAGCACCTTCAATATCTCCAATATTTTTAACGAAAATTCCTCAAACTTCGTCTGCTGGCTATGGAGTTGCCGAAGTAACAGTAACGAGTATTGTGAATTCAGCAATGCCGTAACGTGTTCAGTTTCCTGAAGTATGGTCCGAATTTGGAGCAGCAGCGCTGAGACATCTTGATGTAGGGATGCTGTTTTCGAGGTGCTTTTGCAGGTAATTTGGCGGTGATGCGATTTTGTGTGAGGAATTTTCCAGCAGGGTTTTCCGGAGGAATTGATGGATTCTAGGAGAGTGATAAGAATATTCTCATAGTGGATTAGTTTTCGTTGGTAGGAGCGAAGAGGTGATATCGCATCGTTTCCAAGGACTTCCCGATCTATAAGCTGGTGTGCATTTACGGGGGGAAGTATGTCATTCTGCAATTCCGACCACCGGAATTTTAGGAAATTGATGGTCGTAGCCCATTCTTGCGCGGCATGGGAAAAGAGAAAGTGGAGAGTATAGAATGGATCTGTTGCGGATAGTTTATATTCTTCGCAATTTTGGTCGAGTATTACTTCCACAAACTCATCTGCGAGATCTTGCTGCGGCTGTGGGCCACGACTGAATTTCGCGCGGGAAAGAAAACTCCGAGGACATCGGGATGCGGAGGCGGTGAGAGTGGATGTACTAGTGCTCGTAATATCGCCGGGTTGATCAAGATTGAAGAGAATAATTGCTACCAAAAATTAGAGCCACTGTAAAAAGGAATTTTCGATCCTGAGCTAACCAGTCCAATGCCCGCTTTCATTTTCTGGCATCTGAACGAACGCTGAGATCCTCCTCTCCTCCACTCCCCCCTCTCCATACTCCCTCGCCAAATCCACTGCATAAACGATCCGTAAAAACTCCGAACTCAAGTTCACCAATTCATTTCCAAAACCCAAATGCCCACTAAAAAATTCTGGGTCAAGATCAAATATACTCCCCAACACATTGACCAAGCTGGGCTGTAAATAGGGCACCACCACAACTCTCCCTTTGACATTTGCAGGCGTAGGACGTTTAAGACACTGCGCAAGATGCTTATAAGATTTTCCATTGTCGCGAACCCCCGTATCATCCGGAAATTCTCTACGAATCGGCGCGGCGTTTTCTCGGAGGTCTAGAATCGTCGTGGAGGGCTTGCGAGTTGTGTGGGTATTCCGAAACACCCAGTTCCGGAGCTCGACAAGATGTGGCCAGCGGTCGGCGAGGTGCGATATGTAGCTCTCGTATGCATGGCGAGGTGATACCCCGGTTCTGGTGCTCCCTCGATTCCAGTGCTGGGACCAGAGTTCTGAGTTATCGTTCGTTTCGGCTTCGGAATTTGTCGAGACTATTGTGGAAGCTATTGATAGCGTTCGGGAGTCGGGGGGGGTTGGGGCCGACGATTGGCGATGGCTTGGGGAAAGGTATGTTGAGTATGTTCTGCTCATGATTTTGTGAATAGTAGATCTAGTGCTAGTAGATATTTGGAAAAATAAGACCGGCTTATTTTAATTTAGCGTTAGCTTGTATATGAGGACATGAAGGTGTATGTATGTTTGAACTGAAGTAGAGGTATTGTTAAGGAAATCATGGATATTAACAGAAAACTCGTGCCCATAGCAATTGTGATATCCTGCTCTAAGCCACACTCTGACATGCAAAACTTTTGGCTCGAGTCGATAATTCAAACTAACACCGGAGTTACCTGTAACTTAAAAGCCATAAACTCTCCACGGCAAACTTAAACGATCTCGCTTTGATTATGTGCTGATTTTAATATATAAACGACTCCGGGTGTATGTTGAAACAATATTGAAACATCATTCACCGGCGCAAACTATGATACCGGATATATATATATATATATGTATCACGAACCAGTGGCCTGGCCTAGGAAAAATTTTCTTGAAGGCGGAGCTGTTGTGGGGTGATTGTGTTACTTACCATAAAGCTCTCGGTATATATACATATTCATCTTTATTCCAGAACACACCAATGGTTACAGCCAAACCGAGAATTTTCCTAACTACTTATGTTCCGCTTCACCTCTAATCTTAAAATGACAAAGCGTCATTTGTTGTATTTTCTTTGTTATAATCTAGAAGCTATTGGAAACTTTTAATAAGAACCAAGCAATCAAGAATTTTTAAAACTATACGATTTGTTATATCCAAGCCTCCCGTGAAGTTTATCCGTAACCTGGCCATTGGTGATATCCAATGAAGTGTTTAAGCGCCAGCAACATTAGACGCATTGTTTGCTACACCAGTTAGGTGCAGCGTACCTGCCACTCCGGGCATATCTCTCGCTGGGAAAAGCCAAAAGAGTCTTCAGAAACATTAGCTAAACAAGAGACCTATTTTCCCCTTAAGTGATGTGTAACATAAGTCAGCAAGAGCGTTTTTTTTTTTTTTTTTCCTTTTTTTTTTTCTTTTTTTTTTTTTTTTTTTTCTTTTCTTCTTTTCTTGTTGGTGAGTTAAATATGCGGAGGGAATAGGAAAAATGGGAAGCAATAGGCTGGAGAGGAGTCTAGAAGAAAAAGTAAATTTAGAACAAGCCCACGGGTATCAAAAAGGAAATAATGGCTATTGTATAGATTGTAAGTGATTTCTTGTGATTTTAGCTTAGTCTCAGGCTACTTTCTGTGTATCAAAGGCAGCGCTCAAAAATATCTGGGTTTATAGTTTATGTTTTTAAAAACTGTATCTAGCCTTATTATTTTTCACTAAATATATCCAAGAAATAATAGAAGTCGTAATTGTTGAGATACTCTATCAAAGCTTTCCTCACATTTCTCAAACTGTCGCTATCACGTGCGCCGGAACAACAGTTGCCAAGCCACATCAGCCGCCTTAGTAATAATTATCCCTTGGCCTATCCTTCAGAGAACACCTATCCTCAAAGTTCCACCGCTTTGATCCTTTTTCCTCTTCTTCGTTTGCCGTTGTTTCACGCATTGCAACAATGGTTTCCTTCATTCGCAAAGTGCTCGCAGCTTTTGTCCTCCTCGCGGCGGTGGTCGCGTTTATTGTTCAGCCGGCAGAGGCTGCCAAGGGGCCATTAATTACGAACAAGGTGAGATTGCTTTAATTCCAGAGAAGAAGTGAGGGGAAGGAGGAGTAAAAATGGAGACTAATCGGGGAGGGGTGTAGGTTTATTTTGATATTGAGCATGGTGGAAAACCGCTAGGGAGGATTGTGTTGGGACTCTATGGAAAGACTGTACCTAAGGTACGTGTTCTTCGCGGCGCTAGGAATTCGGAGTGGGGAACTAATTAGTGAAGTAGACGGCGGAAAACTTCAGAGCGCTCGCGACTGGAGAGAAGGGATTTGGGTATGAGGGGTCGACATTTCACCGTGTTATCTCTCAGTTCATGATTCAGGGTGGAGATTTCACTAATGGTGATGGTGAGTTTTTTTGCTTGCTTCTGGTTATCGGAACGGTGCTAATTACGGGAAATAGGAACTGGTGGAAAGTCGAGTAAGTGTTGATTTCTAAATGCAATTGTATGGTGTGGCACTGACGGAAACGTAGTCTACGGCGAGAAGTTTGCCGATGAGAACTTTAAGCTTAAGGTTTGTGGAGTTTCCAATGGATTAGTGTTGGATTGATGTCTGACAGAGATGTATAGCACACGAGACCTGGTTTGTTGAGCATGGCCAATGCTGGAAAGGACACCAATGGCTCTCAATTCTTCATTACCACCGTCGTTACTTCGTATGTTATCCTTTCCTCTTCTCTACATCCCCATTGAATACGCACCCACCCGGATTTTCGCTATGATGAGGCATATTATTTCAATCAGTTATCCCTGTCAGAAAAATTACTTGTTGAGATTGTCAATTCTGATTCCCATATCCCTTTCTTCGCACCATTCCTCCCTGCATCGCGCACATAGAAATTACGAAGGAAAGCTAATATTTTCTCTCAGATGGCTCGATGGCAGGCATGTTGTCTTCGGAGAAGTTCTTGAAGGCATGGACATCGTCACCCTTATCGAGAACGTCAAGAAAGGTGCCGCGGACCGTCCCTTGGAAGACGTGACCATCGTCAAGAGCGGTGAACTTGAAACCCCGCCTGAAGGTATTCATGTGGAGCTCTAAACCATTTCGCTTTTTTTTTTTTTAAAAAAAAAAAAAAAAAATATTTTTTTTATCCCTTCTGCTTTTGGATGTTGCGAAAATTATGATATCAATGCGAAATATATACGATACAATTTTTCTCAATTTCTACTCTGTAACTCTTCTGCTTTTATTCTATTCATCTTGCTTAGTGGGGGAAGAAATGTGAAATGAGGGCTGATTGAGAGATGTGGGAATGCCAGCCGTGCAAACCGGTGAGACTTCCGAAACCGCATCCGCGAGTTCAAGTAACGAGTCGGAGCAATTGGAGGGGTTTTTGCCAAAGACGAGCGACGTAAATTTTCCTATAGGGATGTTGCAAATTTTGGCTGGTGGGATGATTATTGGGGCGGGTATTGCCTGGTATATTAAAAATCGACGAAACTCTGAGGTGCTAAAGTATATGGAATAGTTTATTTGAACGTTTTTGGGTGCTTTTAGAATGATATGGTTTCCGTGCTCTGCGATATCAAAAATATTTGAATTAAGATTTGAGATACTTTTATTTATTTATTTTTTCGTTTATAAACATTGTATGCGGGTATCCACACTCATTCTAGAATCTCTATGTACAAAGTTCACCGGCTTCCCCGCGGTGATCCTGTAAATCATCTTCTCTGCGGATATTCGCCCTCCACCGTTTGAACTCCGCCAGCACATCCCGCACGCCAAGCCCCTCAACCCTCTCCCCTCCACCAGCATACATGTTCCTCCTCCGTGCGCTCTCCCCACCACCATCGCCTGTCCCGCAGTGCTTCGAAATGTCGACTCCACCGCAACCAACCCTTAACAAAGCCAAACACATCAAATACTGGCTGCGCTGTCTCAAAACCAGTCTTCCTACAGAATATACCACGACGGACCTGAACCGCATGACGCTCGGCTTCTTCTGCATTTCCGCCCTCGACCTCCTTGGCGAGCTCTCCAATTCCACCACCGAGGAAGAAAGAAATGGCTGGGTAAACTGGATTTACTCCCTCCAGGTTCCTGGCGGGGGATTTCGGGGGAGCCCGGCGACACGAATGAGCAAAGAGGGCAGAGATAAGTGGGATGTGGTTAATCTCCCGGCGTCGTATTTTGCTATCGCTACGTTGGTTAGTCTTGGGGATGACCTTGGGCGGGTGGATAAAGAGGGCCTATTGAGATTGTTACCGAGGTTGCAGAGAGTGGATGGGAGCTTTGGGGAGTGCCTAGGCGCAGAAGGAGAGATTATTGGAGGAATGGATATGAGATTTATATACTGTGCATCTTCTATCCGGTGGATGTTGAGGGGGAGGGAAGGGAGCGGGAGGAGAGATATTGAAGATTTTGACGTGGATGGGGTGGTGCAGTTTATTAGGTCTTCAGAGGTGAGAAATTTCTTTTGAAGGTGGAATTTGGCTAACGAGGTAGACCTATGATCACGGTATTTCAGAGAAACCATTTGGAGAAGCTCACGGTGCCCTCTCTCAATTTCCCCTCTACAGCAATTGCTAACACCTAACAGCGGGACTAACCTACTGCGCCATCTCCGCGCTCTCACTTCTCAACCGTCTTCATCCCGAACACTCGACCCCCCCCGAATCCACAGGCATTTCCTCCCACGCAAACCTAGTCAAATGGCTCGTCCACCGGCAAGTCTCCCACCGAGTTTGCGACGAACTCGATGAAGAAGAGTTGGGAGAGCTCGGAGAAAACGAGAGGGATAAAGTTGAGTTGGGCTCGGATGGGAAACCGCTTTGGGGGGGTTTCAATGGAAGGAGCAATAAAAGGAGCGATACGTGTTATAGTTTTTGGGTGGGCGGGAGTCTGGATGTATGTTTTATGAGGGACTGACGAATTGTGGATGAGCGGGGCTGATAAAGGAGTGGTGTGCAATAGGTACTCAAGAAACTCTACCTCATCGATGTCAAGGCCAACCGCCGGTTTTTACTGGAACAGACGCAGCATTTTATCGGCGGATTTTCCAAGCTGCCGTCACGGAAGAGCCGTCCAGGTTTACATACCATTCCCTTTACCCTCTCCCTATCTCCCATCCATTCCCTCTTATCTTGACTTCATTCTTTCCCTTTTTAGATAGCCTTTTTTATACTAACCTTAACACCACGCAGATATTCTCCACTCGTTCATGGGCCTCGCCGCCCTATCCCTCATGCGGGAAGAGGGCCTGAACAAGATAGATTCTGCCCTGTGCATGAGCATGCAAGCGAAAGAACGACTTATGGGGATGGAGTGGTGGATGAGGGGTTGAGTGTTGAGTGAGCTTAGGCTCATTCTACATTCCTTCTTCCCTTCCTTTTCCCTTCCTTTTCCCTTCCTTTTCCTTTTCCTTTTTTCTTTTTGATGATTGCGAGGAAATATACTTTCTATACCCGAGTTATTAAATAACAGGGGAATAAGGATGGGCGATGGAGGCCAAGAGTTGAACGCATAACAAATAGGAGGGCGTGGGGGTAGGAGAAGAAAGGAGAGCGAAGGGGGGAAAAAATTGGAAGGAGGGAAAGAAGAGGTAAAATCTATTTTGTTTTATTTAGGGCGTTCGGTAGTTAGGATCTTTTTGTTTCTTTGTAACGTGGGCTATGCAGGAAAGGACGGCCTAGATATGGGTTTTTGGATAAGAAATATGAATCGATGTGTTTAACTTTAAATGCTGCGGCAGCCGATCTTTTTCACCAAAAAAGTTATGGCTAGGATTATGATGAGGGAGGGTTTTTGTATGGCAGGAGAATAGGTTTTAATATATTCGCGATATTGTAGACGGAAGCGGGAAAGTGAGGGCAGGAATGAGGAGATGAGAGAAGGAGAAGTGGGGTAAGAGAGGGTATTGGAGGCGGAAATGGAGAAGGGGAGAGGAGAGGAATCTTGGGCTTTCGGGTACCTGAGATTTACATGTACTTCCTTTTTCTTTTTTCTTTTTCTCCCCCTCCCCCCTTTTTATCTATAACGCGGCGGGGAAGGCGGGCATGCGAAAGGGAAAAAAAGAGAAGAGGGAGGTGATTAACTATCTTTTTAGACAGAAAAAATGAGTCGCCATATCCGATCCCTGATAACTACCCCATTCGAGGGGTGGTGGGCAGCCAAATATTTCAGCGTCATTCCGGGCCTGCTCCTCATTGCATCACATTTAGAATTGACAGTTGGAACAAGTGTCCGGGGAATATACCTTTTCTTTTTCTTTTTTCTTTTTTCTTTTCTTTCTTTTTCTTTCTTTTTCTTTCTTTTTCTTTCTTTTTCTTTCTTTTTCTTTCTTTTTCTTTCTTTTTCTTTCTTTTTTCATTTCCAGGCTTTGGGTACCCGGAATCCATTTCCTTTCCTTCTTCCTACGTTTATTCCAAGTCCCTACTGGTTCCAAGGTAGCGGCGATGCGGGCACACGAAAGAGCATTAATGCCGAATTTTACAAGCAAAATTATCTGTGCTTTAACAGCAGCAACCGCCCTTTCAAGCGAGGCCAAGTTTTCCAAAGGGGAATTGATGGAGACGAGTGATACATTGTGAGCAACAGACCGCTGGTACGGATTCCAGATTTTCGTCGAGAGGTCCTGGGCTTTAGCAGATATCAAAAGGAAGGGGGATTGCATTTATTGCTGGAATTCCTGGAATAGAGATGGGATTATGATACATTAGAAAACTTGAACATTACGGCATCCCAAGCGTGCTAAGATTTCTGCCATGTGTTGAGCGATAACGGAATATAGCTTCCTGCGTGCCTTTCGATCCTAAGCAACCTCCGCAACGAACCCTCCGTGCACTGCCGTGAATGTCGCCTTCGCCGGGGGGTAAACAACTTCCTCGTCGCCACAAGCTCCTACTAAGTCTACAAAGGACTCGGTGAAAACTGCTGGAAGAGCTGGAAGCAGACGGAAGACGAAGTTTAGCTAGGCTTTTCTCCGGGGACTTTTCTCTGGCGTGTGGGTACGTGGGTTGTGGGTATGCGAGTAGGGGGAATGGAGGAGATCGATCTTTAGAAGCTCCATCTTATAGATTTCAAGGCCAACAGCCGCCCTTGAATATGCAGGAACGGGTCGGCCATATATGCTGGATTTCGAACTGCAGTTATATGGGGTCGTGCTGGGGTCTATCACGTTCTCTCTGTCCTTCCTCTCCCCGATAACTCTCATAGCCTTATCTCTCATATTCCTTGTTTTACTCGACTGTTACCCCATATACTCGCTTCTCTGTCAGCATTTTTTTTTTTTTAAAAGATGTTATACTCATCTTCGAACTTAAGGCTCCCTCGACATCTTCATTGATCTCGCCGTTCTATTCCGCCTGCTCAAAGAGGTCCCAAAGAAGCAGATTGTCCTGAAATTGCAACGCTTCTGAAGAGTTGAAGTTTTTAAAAAACAGTGTCCCAAACGGATGGCCGAGATGTGAGATTAGTGAAATTGGGGGAAAGGCTGAGTGATATTTCGTGACCACATGTATGCAGAATTATCATTGAGACTAAATTTAATTACACGATTTGGCTCGACGATTCATATCCTGTACAGTTATTGTCAGTATGTGTCATGGAAATGGCAAGGCGCGTTGTGGAAGGCGGAGAAAGTCAACTGATGGTGAAAGCGGGTGCGAGATAAGTGGAGGGAGGGGAAACAACGGGTAGTTAGGGAATGGTGGTATACCGGATAAAAAATTGCCATAAATTTCTCTGCTAACATTGGAGAGCGGCAATTAGTCGAATCGACTCCAGATATCAGACTCGAACTTACCACTTTCTGAGATCGAACTCTGAGTATGTCGCATATGCCCTATAATTTACCTTTCCAAACTAAGAAAGATCCCTTCAAAACTACTTAATCGCTTCAGAGAAATATCTTTTATTCCATTTGGCAAAGCTAGACTATCCTGGTAAAAGTGACTTCACACCGCACAATCTCCCAAACCATAGCCAATCAGTAATACCCTGACTATAGATGGAAAAACCAATAATCCCCGCTGTGTGGAATTCGTATGCAGCCCTCTGCAATTTTCAAAAAAAAAAAAAAAAAAAAAAAAAAAAAAAAAAAAAACCACCAAATGAAACAGTCGCAAGTACAAAAAGCGCATACAAAAGTATTGGGACCATTATTCAACGCTCATACACGTCGCACACCTAATCAACGACTCTAAGCATCTCCAACCCCTTGTGTCCCAATGCTCTCCACATCATATTCTCCGACCCAAATCTCGCATCATCGGTCTCCTCACTTCGTACACCCGAGGCATCACTGGCATCACTCTCCACACTCTCCTCCTGTACTATACCCTCATTTTGCTGCTCTTCCTCCGCAATCTCCGCGTCCTGGAATCCGCCACCTTCCATAAAGACTTTAATCATAGCGGCATTATATCCGGTAACCAGGCAAGCACCGAGATCATTCTTCGTAACGGGTTTGTGCTTCTCATCGTATCTCCACCCCGCAAGATTCCAAAATACTATCTCCGGCAACTCGTAACCTTGATCTTCAAACACTCTCTTTATGCGGTGATAATTCGTCTCCCAGCGGAGTTCCTCGGCGGGGGGTGTACCGCTGCCGCATGAGGTCTCCGCATGGTCAAAGTGCATGTCTGAAAAGATGAAGAGACGCTTCGCCATTGTGTCGTTTGTAAGGTGATTCGCAACGGCCATGGGGAGGAGAAGGTCTTCGAAGATTGCGTTGAAGTTGGTGTTGTATCCAACTTCCGACATGACTTTAGAAACTTTATCTGTAAAGGAGAGGGAGGGATCAATGTAGAAGTGCTTAGGCTCTGCTGAGAAGGTGATCAGGCTGTTGGACCAGGGAGCCTGTGCAACTGAAGCGATGATGAGGCCCAGGGCAATCGATGAGTCCATGCAGGTTGTTCCATCGGGGAGAGAACATTGCATGGAACCGCTGACGTCCGAGATTGCGATTGAGTGTGTGAGAGTTCCAGAGTCCTTGATACGCTGGACCAAAGCATTCCATTGTCCATCGAGAACCTTGGACATAACACGACGGTAAACGTCAGTATTCTCCAACTTCTTGCCAGGGATACGAATGAGGAGTTGGCGGGCTTGGGACACAAGTTGACCAGGGCAAAGGACGGCTCCAGAGATTTGGGAGCGGCCGACGAGAACTTGGTCTAGGTATGCCTCAAACCGAGTGAGATCTCGGGAGACGAATAGATGCTTGTATCTGTTCATCGCTGCGCTTGTGAGGCGGTCGTAATGGATGCTGGAGATGCGGTTGAGCGAGATGTTGCGTTCGACCACATCGAGGGTGTCTCTGAGTTGCGATAGATATTGACGATAGCGATCTCTGGCAAGCTTGAGGTACTTCTCGCGGTCGAGCTTCTCTGCTCCGATGTCCGGTGGAGGGAAAATAAGCTCAGCAATAGTTGTCGCAATGAGAGTCTTGCGATCATGCTTCTTCTCCAGGCTAGGAGCCCATTTGGCTGCGAGGGAAATTTCCTTGATAGCCGCTCTATCGCCGGCCTTTAGAAGGGCATAGTCCTTCACAAGCTGCTCGGCAAAGATACGTGCCACGTGAAGGTGCAGAGCACGGTAAAATGGGTCTGTATTAAATCTGTTGACCACATTTTCGTATGCATCTCTCTCTTTACGCTTCCGCTTCAATCTAGCGGCACGACGGTGCTCTTGCCCATTTTCTATGTCGAGTTTCCGAAAAAGTTCAACAACAGCGCGCCTATCGGTGGCCTCTTGGGTGCTAAGTTGTGTTGTTCTAGGAGGTCTGGCAGGTTTGGAGCGGCGTTGGGAACGGTCTCTGGTACGAGGCTGGGCGGGGATGGTAAGGGCGCTCCTGATCCCGACGATGCCAGCTGTGGTGAATGTGTTGGTGGAGGCAAGGAACAGGAGATTAAGAAGGTCGCAATAATAGCCATGGGCGAGACCGTGCTTGACGTCGTAGCGGGATATTTCATCGAGATATGCCTCGTCAGAGTTGGCCTGCTCAGACTGTTCTAAGTTGGTGGAGTCAACAAATACTGCAACCTCTCCGTTCCCGTTTGCACCTTCCTGTGTTCCCGACTTTTTCTCAATGACTGGCCGGACAAGCCACTCTAAGTTCACCAACAACGTCAATGGATGGTTTGAACGTAACCAAGCCGCGCAGTGATAAAAAGTATCACGCTCGCCTTTTCCGATATGGATACTACGGGTATTCCAGATGATTTTCAATGTCGCAAGCGGGTTCTCTCTCCACGCTTTGTCCAAGCGTTGGCAAAGATTCTTCACCGGAATGGTCTTCTCGAGGTCATAGAAGAGATCGACCAGCGGATTCTGAGCGGACTCATGAGTATATGCGTTATTCTCAGTCAAGGTCTTGTTGAGGGGAAGGGTGGGATGAGCTCTATCAAGGGCTGTCATAAATGGGTGATTAGGGACTTCCGGAACGATTCCGGTTCCGGCGGCGGGGGGAAAAAGTGATTGGAGATACAGGAAAAAGTTAGATCTATCATAAAAGACCTCCTCACAATACGGGATGAAGACAGGATAGCTGGAATTCATGGCGAAAGATTCCTTCTGCTCAGGAGCAGAAACTGCGGGTATCTCCGTAGCCGACATGGTTGGTGAGGATTGAGGGCAAATCCCCGTCGATGGACCGATGCGGAATATATATCTACAATGACAAACTTGATTAACGAAGATGTTATTTGCTGGATAGAAAGAGAAATTTACTACGTACCAACAAGAGGAGTGCAGCGTGTTGAGGAGGAAAGGGAGGAGCAGAGATGGCTTTTTAAAGGCAGAAAGCTAGCGAGCGGTGGTCTGCGCAAACAGAGTCCTGGCAATTCCGAACTTGCTACTCTAAATAGAGCTTGGCCGTGACCTCAAATGGATTATGAAACCTTAGATTAGGGTTCCAGAAGGTTTAATCTATATTCAGCGCATGCACACCCGGTACAGGTGCTGCATAGGAAATCCCGTTTCACTCAACCCATCAGAACGGACGGGATTCTTCCCCCCTCATCAGCCCTGGAATGAAGCAATCCGATATATCGCTTCGTTAGCTAACTCTCACCGGTGGGCGTGCACCTTTGCCTACCGTTAAAATTGGCTTCAAAAGCTCTTTGCTCGCCCTTGGCCTGTAAAGAGCAAGCTCTCTCCACCATTGTCAAGTACAGATGTGGCGGAGCGATGTTGCGAAAACGAGGTGAAGTCAACGGTGACGCTAACTTCTAATGGCTGCGTGTGGATAAACAAATAGAACGGTTCGGAACATCTCAAACGAGTAGCCACTCTCGGCCCGTAACTACCAAATACCAACTGACTCTCTCCCTCGTTCACATATCGGCATTGTATTAAATTGTGTCATATACTTTAAATGTACATGTATATGAAAGCACTATAAAGGAAGTCAACAATAACAGGCTTTGTGTCACATAGAACGTTACAAACCTTACCGTGCGAGTGACATTTCATGAAGTTCCATTTCCGATCCCCTAATTCTGACATGGAAACTGACACTTCGCAAGTATGGGTGGAAAAGGAAGTAAGCTAGAAAAAGACCCTCTGAATATTTTGCCTAGTTGAATCTGCCGGGGCTAGAGAAAATTTAAGCAGGTCTTGCGCAAAAGGATGAAATAAAAGGAAAAATGCCCCAATACCTGAACTCTCCAGACCTAACTGCACTGAACGGCACGATTTTCTGTCTTAGCATAAAATTTCCGTCCAAATAACCCACATATTCAAACCAACTTGCATAAACTAGAAAAACTCGCAAAAAGCAAGAAAACATTCCTTATGTTACCTGCTGAAACTTCTCGTCTTTGCTCATTCTTTGCAAAAGCCCTAACCCTCAACATCTAAGGTGATCAAAAAAAAA
>JABYPW010001637.1:0-14424 GCA_016880775.1 Phymatotrichopsis omnivora
CGCGCTTATATATCCCATCCTTCACCCGAGCTGACAAAGAGATGACAAAGGAAATAGAACCACAAAGAACTAAGACCCGTTCTAGACCATCCCTTGATTCCTAATCACCGAAACCTGTAGAAGAGTCCGGAATGGACAGGCCGGGATTAGTACTCGATTTGACTATGATCGCCTATCACTCTTTCGGGCCTCACTCCCAACTAGTGATAGTCTCTCGCGATACGAGTCCGATCGCCCGATCATGACCTCATGGCTGACTAGGCCAATGTCGCGTCATGCCGATAGCCGATCACGTGCCTGTGGGGCTGACTTCCCGCGCTTAGTCAAGGCTAACGGCAAAGCCACACCATGCCACGTCACGCCACAAGATCATGTGACAGAGGATCGTCTCCAGAGTGCTTAACACAATGGTGAAGGGTAGAGACGGCATACTCACAAGTTGACAACCTAAGCGTAACCTCCATCATAGCGCATCGTCCAGGTACCTTGACGCTGACCACTACCGGTGTTCATAACAGGCAGTCACCACTCCAGGGCAGCAACTAAGTTAGCAAGCTCTATCTTGGTGTTGGTAATGGTGGTGAGGGTTGACTAGATAGAAGCCAGTAACTGTTGGATGGTAGGAAGGTCTCTTGTAAAGAAGGCAACAAGTCTAGATGTATTGAAGGTCTTTATGCCTATGCACCTTGGACATCAGATCCTATATAGGAACTGTTCAAGGAGGTGTTATATCTAAGCAAGCACCCAAACTTAGAGGTTTGCGAGGTCAACGTAGATTTATCTAAATGCTTCAACCCTTTGAATAGTTTTTAGGGAGGGGTAGGGAGTGTTTTCAGATAAAATAGGGGTAGAGGAAAAAGGGGCAGGCAGGGGTTATGGGAGGGTAGGGGTGTTATAATGAGACATTGATAAAGGGTAGAGATAGAAATGTTTATAGCAAGAATTTTCAGAATAAGCAAGGTGTAAAGGTGGTGAAGTAGGATGTAGAAGAAAGAAAGCATATTTTATTTTCCCTACTTCTAGTAACTAAGGCACTATAGCTAGGCATTTACATATAACTAAGTACAGAGATATAACCATAGCCCTTCGCCCTAAAATACACAAAGAAATCCTCCACTAACCTATACTAAAAAGAAAATGCAGACAACTATGTACAAAAGCTAGCTATGGAAAAACCATTGCTAGGTACACCTTAAAACAATGAAAGAGAAACCCCATATATGGGGTATGTAACTGAGTAAAAACGCAAGAATAGAGAGAAAGAGAAATATGCTAAACTCCTCCATACATTACCGAAGCAGCAAAACAAAGGTTCCATTATAGAAAAATAAAAACAAAGGTGAGAGAAGGAAGCTAAACTCCTCCTATAGTGGTAGACTTATCCTTTCTGTTAGACTCAGCAAACTTTGCCTAGATCAACATCATATAGATCAGATTATTCACTTTGTAGGGACCAGCACAGTTTGCATATCAGAGGATAGTGTTCTCACAGGCAAAGCCTTTTAGTTGTTTGCAGTCAGCAACACTATAGGTATATTTGGAGATGGTGTGGGGGCTGGCATAGAGTTAGTAGTATAGAGGTAATTGATAGTTTTAGACTGGGTAGCCAAACTTCGAGTATCAAGAGCATTAGGTATCAGCACCAAAGGGGATATACTTGATGATGTGACAGGTTTTGTTGAGGATAGTGAGACCCTTAAGAATATGAGCCTCATTGTTATTATTAATGACAGTAATCACAAGTGAGCTATAATTATGTTTGTTGATTTTTGTGCTAGACATCAGCCAGCATAGAGTCATAGCGAGGGTAATATGGGAGTTGTAGCATTCAATTTGCAGTTGGACTTATGTTATTTGTCCAACAGTGTTAAGGTCAGTGGTGGTGGGAATACCATAGATAATGTACTTCTTCTATATATGGTTGTAATTGATGCCCTTGACCTTACTGAACTCGCCAATAGCTTTAGTGATAACAGGTTGGTAGGTGAGGATAGCAGAAGTGGTAACAGTCTCTATTGTTGTGAGAATGAGTATAATGGGATTGTTGTTATAGCATCTGTAGATGTGAAAGAAGGAAGGAGCTTTAGCTTTGTCTAATGCTGAATTTACTCAGTTGTAGATCTAGATATGTACGTCTTCGCCAAAGGCTGAAGGTTTCTTAATGTCGACAATAATTTCACGGTTACATCTGGTAGGATAATGTACGAGAGGAAGGGGGTAGTCAGTAAGAGATCCTTTTAAGCGACTGGCCTACTCTTCTTTTTCTGTTTTTTAGAGACAACCTAGGCCCAGGTTTAGGTATCTTAGGCTAGTTGCAGTATAGGGAGGGAGGTACAGGTAGAAGCAATCGAGCAAAGTTTCTGAAGATCCTTTGCTGTCACTTTCTATTATTCCTGTATATCCTTGAGTGACTCAAGAACTATAGGGGGTCTAGGTAGGGCTTTAGTGGTAGGTACTGGGGTCTCAGTTATAGGCAGGGGTGGTCTTGATTCTAGGGCAGTGACTTAGCTAGTGAGTTCTATCTAGGTGTTGGTGATGGTGGTGAGGGTCAACTGGATAGAAGCCAGTGACTATTAGATAGCAGGAAGGTATCTTGAAAAGAAGGTGACAAGCCTAGACATGTTAAAGGTCTTTATCACCTATGCACCTGTGATATCAGATCCTGTGTAGGCACCATTTAAGGAGGTGTTGAATCCAAGTAGGCAACCGAACTCAGATATCACAATGTTAACTTAGATCTGTCTAAATGCTTCAACCCTTTAGATGGTCTCAGGGGAGGGGCAGGGACTATTCTCAGGGAAAATATGGTTAGAGACAAAAGGAGAGGGTGGGTGTAGGGGGGGGGGGGTAGGGCTCTTATGATGGGATACCGCTAAAGGGAAGAGATAGAAAAGTTCATGATAAGAATTTTCAGTATAAGTGAGGTATGAAGGTTGTGAAGTGAATGGAGAAGAAAGAAAGAGAAATACAGGACCATGCTAATTTCTCCTCCTTTTATACCAGCTACCAAGAGCACTGTCTCCCTTCTAGAGCTGTCTGTAAAGGACAACTCCTTTAGAGATACAACTGGCACTCAGTCTGTATTGGGGTTTTAGGGTAAATCAGGATGGAAAAATATACATAACTCTCTTTAGAGGACTCAAGAGGTGCACATTAAGTGAGGCAATAATATGCTGAAGGTTTGTGGGAATAACTCTTTATTCCTGAGGTGTATACTTAAGATACTGCATAAAGAAGAAAAAGAGGAAAGACAGGACTGCAAGATTTCCTCCTCTTATATACCAACCGCCAAGAGCACTGCCTCCCTTCTAGAGCAGTCTCTATAAAACCTGCTTTGTCTACATGACCCTTTTCCATACGTCATCTAATCTAAACACTGTTCTCATGACCTCTGCAAGGTAGACAGCTAAACATGAGTGACCATACATGACCGAGTGATAATTTATGATTCATAACACGGAATTCCAAAGAACATCACTGACAATAGGAAACATAAGGAGAATAAAATAAGTAGGATAGTACATGACCATGATTCATTACAGTATCCTCCTCTTTAAGCTGTAACTCCTGTGACAGCTAGGAATACTTCTTCTCTCAGGTGGTCATCTCTTACATTCTCTACTATATAGCGTAATCTTTCCCTAAGATTTCTAAGCTGAATATATAGGGGCATTGGTGGGCAATACTGGTACGCAGCTAAGTCACACTCAACTATCTCTGGTGGTGCCTCAAGTAGGTATTCCTCCTTGATTTCTAGGAGCTCGGGGTCGATAGGAACTGTTGGTATCGGTAGGGGGGTGTATCTACTAGGACTGGCGGATACTTTTGATATTGGTGCATATTGCCAATAAGGTTTTTCAGGGTCCACCTTGATCACTGGTGAACCAAGGGGTGATATGGGGGAAATAGGTGGCAAGGCCTGTTTCTCCTATAACTGGAATTGCTAGTTCAGGGTGAGCTTTAGCTAGGGAGCATAAAGCGGCAGCTCCCGTGGCTAGGGCTTCTCTTAGGGCTTTTCTTGGGGTATGACCGGTGCCCAGCTCTGGTTGCTAATAGTTTTAAGACCCAATACTGGAGGGTCTTTGAGGGGTTCCTCCTTAACTATACTGTCTTCAGGGGAGGTGCAAACTTATCTATACTGGTCGAAAACAGGTACGACCATGGTAGGAGATAGGGAAACCTCTGTCATTTCCTCATCTCCATCATAACTTGGGCTTGTTAGGGAAGCAGTGGTGGAACTCATCAATGAGCTCCTATGAGTACTTGAGGTGCTAAGAAGGCTCCCATATAGGCTTTGAGTAGCTGATCCATTTGACAAGGTAGTAAAGAGCGCAACCTTGAAGGTGTCTAGAGTCGAGAACACTCTCAACTTCGTACTCTCCATCTCCTTCAATGACAATCAGAGGAGGTGGAGGATTTTGATGGCCTGGGAGTGGTTCATGTTTGCTTGCTAGTTATAGTAGAGAGATGTAGAAGACTGGATGGATCTTCACAGACTGAGGAAGCTTGAGTTTATATCCTTGAGTTCCAACTCTTGCTAGAACTTTGAATGGACCAAGTCTTTTGTGATCCAGTTTCTTGGATAGCCTCAGAGTGTACAGATTTCTAGCATTCAACCAAACCTTTTCTCCAACTTCTATAACAGGTGCTAGTTTTCTTGACTGATCTGCCACTTCCTTCTGGCTTGCTTGTGCATATGCGACTTCTGCCCTGCATAAGTCATGCACTTCCTATACCCTGGTAGCGAGATGCTTGACAAGTTTAGGGGTGTTCACCCTTGTCCTAAGGTCTATGTCTATTGCAAAGTATGGGTGGTATCCATAGTTTACATAGAATGGGCTAACTTTTGTAGTTGCCAATACTTGGTTATTGTAGCTAAATTCTGCAAGGGGAAGCAGGGATACCCAATCATCCTACTGATAATAGCAGTAGATCCACAGATACTATTCTAGAACTGAATTTGTTCTTTCTGTCTGACCATCTGTCTAAGGGTGGTATGCTGTGCTGAGATTGCTTGTGATTTTCAAGACTTTGTATAGGGACTTCCAGAATTCTGAAACAAATTAAGTACCACGATCGGAGGTAATGTCCTTTGGTAATCTATGATGTTTCCATATATGATGTAGGTACAGGGTTGCTACATCTTTACTTGTTACTTTTTCCATTGTAGGAATATGGTGCGCCATTTTAGTTAGGCAATCTACTACTACAAGGATTGTATCACATTCATTGCTTGTTAGTAATCCCACTATAAAGTCCATAGATACCAAATTCTACAGCTTCTTAGGTATTTCCAAGGGTTTCAAAGTGCCAAACGGTGCATATCTGACAGGTTTCACTCTTATGCATGCTTCACAATGGCTGATGTACTGGCTAATGTATTTCTACAATCCTGGCCAAAAATAGTTCCTTGTGACTAACTCATATGTTTTGGCTCTTCCAGGGTATCTGGCAGCTATGTGGTCATGGTTCTATCGGAGTACTTCCAGTTTTAGGTCTAGATCATCAGGGATACTGACTAGGTTGTTATACAATAACAATCCTTCCCTGATCACATAGTCTGACAGTTCCATATGCTGCGAAGATTTTTCTCCTTTCTATAGGGCCTATAGGATAGACTTTATAGCAGGGTCCTTGTCATAAGACCTTTTGACTTTCTCTTTGAAATCATAATTTCTCTCCACTTCTACTATTGCTGAGAGGACATACAGCTCTGAGCTCACTTGTAATGCAGGGTCTAAGTAGTGGGGTTGGATGATCATCTATTCCTGATAAGCGAGACATTCGTCCCCTTCCTTTGGAAGATCTCCGGATCTTTTAGTTAAAGAATCAAGATTTCCTCCCTATTTCCCTGGTTGATAGCATATATGAAAGTTGAATCTCGATAGGAACTTGGACCTCCTCGCTTGTTAGTGATTCAATATTCTCTTGGTCATAAAGTACAACAAGTTCTTGTGATCTGTTATTGCTTGAACTGGGAACTTTGAGTATGCAATATGCCGTTCCCATTCTGAAAATGTGAGAATGACTGCTAACAGTTCCTTATCATGCATAGGATAGTTGCACTGTGCAGGGTTGAACTTCTTGGAGAAGTATACCACTAGGTGCAAAACTTGTTTTCCATCCTCATGCTTGAATTTCTGGGAAAGGATGCCTGCTGCCACATGATCAGATGCATCCATTTCTACAATAACCAGTTTTTCTAGGTCAAAGTATCTCAGGGTTAGCGCTGATGTGAATGCTTCTTTTAGACTTATAAAAGCAGCATTTGCTTCCTTTATCCATTCAAACTTTTAGCCCTTTTTCAATAACTTTGTGATCGGTGATATTACTCTTGAGTATCCTTTGATAAATCTTCAGTAGAAGTTTGCGAATCCTAGGAACATCTAAATATCCTTTACTGACTTTGGTGTTTCCTATCTAAGTACTACTTCTACCTTCTTGGTGTCCATGGCAATGCCTTCTAGGGAGATATTATATGTAAGGAATTCTGTTTCTGTAACATGGAATTCACATTTCTCAGGTTTGCAATAAACTTTATTTTCCCCTAGTTTTCTTAAAACTGTTTGCACATGGCTGATATGTTCTTCCAGGGTTTTCAAAAAGATCAATATGTCATCTAGATAGACAATATAGAAAACGTCCAAATGATCTTTTGGGATGTTGTAGATGAATGCTTGTAATGTTGCTGGTGCAGTTGTGAGATCAAAAGGTATAACCTTGTACTCATAATGACTATACCTGGTGCAGAATGTAGTCTTCCATTCCTCACCTTCTTTAATTCTGACTAAATTGTATGCCTATCTCAGATATAACTTAGTGTAGACCTTTGCTTCTTTCAACCACTCCAATGTTTCCTAGATTAATAGTAATAGATAGCGATTCTTGATCATGACATTGTTAAGTGCTCGGTAGTCTACACATAGGCGGAGTGATCCATCCTTCTTTTTCAGAAATAGTATGGGTACGCCAGCTGGAGACTGTAACTCCTAGATGAATCCTTTCCCTAGGTTCTCTTTCAGGTACTTTCTTAACTCCTGTAGCTGTATCTCTGATAGTCCATAGGTAGGTAACCATGGTGGTTCACCTCCTTCAACCATTGGAATCCTATGATCAACTTTTTGATGTAGTGGTAGCACATCCGCTTTCTCTTTATCAAAGAGGTACAAATATTCATGGTACTCCTCCAGTACCAATTTCTCTATTAGTACTATATCTAGTACCTCCCTTCCCTCAGTGGATTCTGTAACACTGATAGCATATAGCTTACTATCTTCCTTCGCTCCTATTTTCTCAAAGGGTACTGCTCGAATGGTGGTGATTTAAATTCCACTTCTCCCCTCCTCTTCCAGGAAGGTGAGCTGATTTCTCCTGAAATCTAATTGCACTTGATGATGCTATAGCTACTGTAATCCTAATAGGATAGGGCAGTCTGCTAACTTGATAATATAGAATAACACTTGTTCTTTAGTTGGTCTAACCTGGATTTCCACTTTGGTGACCTTGGTGATTTGTCCACTACTTGCTTATCTCCTATCCACAACTGGCAAGGTCCTTGGGGTCTCTAACTTTGAGATAGTGAAACCATTTCTTTGTGGAAATGTTACGTCTATAAATGCAAATCTGGTTACCCCTGTATCTAATAGGGTATGATACTCTACAGTGTTATTTAGCATTGCTTAGACTATCAAATGTTCTCCTTCTGAAAACATTTCTGACTTTTCTATTCTAGCTGCTTTCTAGGTAAGGTATTTCCCCTGGGGTTTCCTCAGAGCTAGACCACCATCTAGTTCTGACTCTTGGAGTTTCCCAACTGAATCATAACAGTTGCTACTTTTATACTAGTGGTCTTTGACTCTTTGCTGGTTTCCTTCTTCAGGACAGTTCCTGGTATAATGTCCCTCTTGTCCCCAACTAAAGCACAATCTGTTGTTTTTGTAGCGATCCTTCTCTTCCTGAGTGATCTTTTCTTTTTTCTGGTGCTGTCCCTTCTAGTAGTAGCTGCTGAACTTATTCTATTTCTGGAAGCTTTGCTTCTACTATTCCTCTTGGGACTTGCTGGTAGGTTTCTCTTCCTTTTTTGGGATTGACTCAAGTTGACTTTCCAACTGGATACACAGTTATGCGAACTCTGAGTGTGTCTTAGGGAGATCTGACTGGTGGGCCAGGGCCTCTAGATCTTTCCCTTCAGTCCTTTCTTGAATAGGAGTATCCTCATCCTATCATCTTTGGGTAGACTAGCATTAAATACAAGGCCATCAAAGTCTGCACAATACTTAGATATGTTTCCTTTCTATCTGAGGTTTTCCAACTGCTGGTAAGCAGTATTATCCTTATCTGGATCATCATAGGCCTTCCTTAGGGCTTCTTCAAAGGCTAACCATGTTTCCTTATGTGCTTTTTCATTCTTGGAGTTTTTCAGCCTTCTGGCAATATACCACTTTTGTGCTGGTCCTTTCAGAAATGATGCTGCCCACTTGATCTTGTGGCCATCATCTTCAAATATATCCTTATTGACCTCAAAGGTGTCCATGCACTGGGTGATGAATAGGTCTAGTTGGGGGCGATCCTTTCCATCGAACATCTCAGGGTCCTTAAGCTTCACTATCATATGTATTTCTTGTGCTTGTTGTTGCTCCTCTTCTAGTTGTTGCAATAGGGTATCAATCCTTAACTGGAGGGTGACCCGTTCTTGTCTCAGGTTTTTAAGTTGTTCACTTTCTAGTAATATTTCCTTCTTGAGGGTTTTGATTTGTTGCTGATCTGCAACTTGCTGTTGCCTTATATCCTCAATCTCTTGTTCTTTGTCAACACTAGAATTGTAGTGTTCCCTGATCTAGTCTCTAATCCTTTGGTACTGTGGGACAGCTTGGGACTTATTGAGGTTGTAGATATCTCACTAGAACTATAGCCCTTCTAGGTCTAGGATAGGATATACCTCCTCTATATCCTCAGGTGCATCTGGAAGCTTTTCCTTAGTAGACATCAACTAATACCTATACCTCTTTGCTGCTAGGAACTTGTCAATACTCAGATCTAGGATGGTGAGTAGGAGGATTCTGAGTTTGTCAAGCTGGACTAGGGTGATGGGGTAGTTCTGATGTAGCACAACAAGATCATCCTTGTACAGATAGAGAACAATCTTATCTTCACTCTCCTGGTGTACTGGCTGTGTCTAGGAAAATAGTGACTTTAACTGTAAGGTTGTCAACCATAGATTTTGTAATATGTTCTAGGAATTTAAGGGTAGTATCCTCCAATTCCTCATCTAGCAGAAAACTTATAGTTACAGCGTCGGTATCAGGCCACAGTCACAAGCATAGTAGTGGTGCTTTTCCTGTATCTGGGGTAACTATTACCACTTGTAGTATCTAGTACTTAGTGGTTGAAGTAGACTCTGTCATCCTAATGGTCATCACAGTAATAGTCTTTGCAGAAGAATCCGTGGATTTGCCCATCGCAGGTTCTGATACAGAAACTATTTTTCCACTGTGGTCTTGTTGCCTTCTTAAGCCATTGCTATTCCCTAGTCTTATAGTGTAGGTGGTGGTTGACAGGGTTGATTTTGCAATGGTAGATGATGCACCAAACTTCCTGAGCTTTTGCCGATCTCTTAGGAAATACCTTTGATAATACTGATCTCTGTACTGGCGTAGCCTAGACCTCTGGACTGAAATGGACTCTGCGATTCTTGTTCTGGGGGGTGGGATCTGCAGGTCTTTAGGTTCCTCTAGAGGAAGTAGGTTCTTATCTTGTAGCAGCTTAGTGATTTCCTCAATAGTGAACTGGGGTGCTCCTCCCTGGGAATTCCAGTTGACTGGGGATGACATCCAATGTCACCTTAATTCTCATGTATCTTCTTCGATGGTGATTTCTGAAAGACGCAGTATAGTGTAAAGGATAACTCCTTCAGCAATACAACTGGCACTCAGTTTGTATCGTGGTTTTGGGGTAAATCAGGATGGAAAAAGATACACAACTCTCGTTAGAGGACTTAAGAGGTGTGTATTGAGCGAGGTAATGATATGCTAAAGGTTTGTGGGAATAACTTTTTATTCCTGAGGTGTATACTTAAGATACTGTGTGTAATGAACCATGGTCATGTACTTTCCTACTTGTTGTATTCTCCTTATGTTTCCTATTGTCAGTGATGTTCTTTGGAATTTCGCGTTACGAATCATGAATTATCACTCGGTCATGTACGGTCACTCATGTTTAGCTGTCTGCCTTGCGGAGGTTATGAGAACAGTGTTTAGATTGAATGATGTATGGAAAAGGGTCATGTGGACAAAACAGGTTTTGTAGAGACTGCTCTAAAAGGGAGGCAGTGCTCTTGGCGATTGGTATAAAAGAGAAGGAAATCTCGCGGTCCTGTATTTCTTTCTCTTTCTTCTTCACGCAGTATCTTAAGTATACACCTTATGAATAAAGAAGTTATTCCCACAAACATTCAGCACATCGTTGCCTCGCTCAAATGCGCACCTCTTGAGTCCTCTAAGAGAGTTGTATATCTTCTTCTATCCTGATTTACCCAAAAACCCCGATACAGACTGAGCATCAGTTGTATCGCTGAAGGAGTTGTCCTTTACACTGTGTAAAGAAGAAAAAAGGAAACACAGGACTGCAAGATTTCCTCCTCTTTTATACTAACTGCCAAGAGCACTGCCTCCCTTCTAGAGCAGTCTCTATAAAACCTGCTTTATCTACATAACCCTTTTCCATACATCATCCAATCTAAACACTGTTCTCATGACCTCCGTAAGGTAGACAGGTAAACATCAGTGACCATACATGACCGCGTGATAATTCATGATTCATAATGTAGAATTCCAAAGAAATCACTGACAATAAGAAACGTTAGGAGAATACAACAAGTAGGAAAGTACATGACTATGATTCATTACACTGTCTCTATATAACCTATTCCATCTACATAACCTTTTCCTATATATCATTCAATCTAAACACTGCTCTTATGACTTCCCAAGGTAGATAGCTAAACATGAGTGACTATATATAACTGAGTGATAATTAGTGATTCATAATGTGGAATTCTAAAGAACATCACTAACAATAGGAAACACAAGGAGAATATAACAAAAAGGAAAGTACATGACCACAGTTCATTACAGCAGTACAAAAACACTTCCCTAACACCACCAGCCTCTGCTACAACTTCTTGTACAAGAATTACTTTGTGGACAATGTGCCTACCCCTATCCCTAACATATTAGAGGTTGAATACATGTCCAAAATCTGTAATGAAATTGAGATTTTTAACTATGGTGTACTCCTTACTAAAACCCCCACTAGCTACCAAAGATAAGCTTATCATCAAGGCCACCTCCTTGATTGTTGTTACTATCATTGTTAATAACAACCACTTCTACATCTTGCAATATGATCCTCAACAAAAATTGAAAGACTGAATAATTCATTGCCTATACTAATACTACTCAGTGTATACACTACTACTATTACAGTGACCACTAGCTCTGATGCATATACCCCCTACAGTGCTGACTATGAGCTGCCCCCTATTTCCTCTTTAAGTACTCCTGTAATAATACAGAATGCAAATACAAAGGGAGGTAATATGACTACATGGTGTTTAAATGTACTAACTGCCTTGCTGTCTACCCTGCTAATAACCCTAGTTGCCCTGATTACTAACAGGCTCTGGCTAATAAGAATAAGAGGGTATAAGACCTACATACTACTACTACTAAATTGATAGAATTATAAGAGGTAGATACTCAGCTTTTCTTTCTTCAAGGGTAGGTATCTTAGGACTAGTTAGTAATATATTGCTCATGATTAGTTTTTCTTGCTTCCTTTCCTTTCTTATTTTATTGAATTTGTACTTAACTTTTTCATTTTACTCTACTAGTTGTAAGTTTCACCTCACTGGAGAGGAGTAGGAGGGCTAAACCTATTTCTTATAGGGTTTTTTTTTTTTTTTTGCTTATATGTTTTTCTACTTTGTCCTGCCACAGGCATGTTTCAGTATTATGGTTTCTTCTAAAAGTTTCCTTTATTCTTTTCTTCTGTTTAGTTCAGTTTTAGGGAGAACAGGTACTACAGCATAGTCTTATACTATATGTAGATGACCTGAGTAGTTATTGTAGAATAGGGTAGCTACTAAAGTTGAACTGAAATATCATCATCATCATCTCTTGTACCTATTTTTGCTTTATGAATAGCTATTTGTAGTTATTTAATTTGTAAAATATCACTTAAGTAACTTTGGAAAGGATAAAAAAATATTTTCATTAGATTGAGAGGTATACCAAATACTTTGTTTTAAATTATAAAGAGAAGTAGTATAAATTTAAAATTAGTTAGATTAGTGCTTACTACTTAACTATTCATTTCTACTTCTAAGATTATATACTATACTATTAGTACTAGAAATACTATGTAGAGTTTACTTATAAAAGGTCTATCAGGAAATTTCTATCAAGGATAGCTGATTGAAATCACTTTAACACAAATACTATAAGTAACTTAACTAAATATTCTTATATATTACTTATAAGATATGCAAAATCTAATTTATATTTCAAGGATTTTGATAAGTAACTACATATGTTTAGAGTGATAAATAATGCATCTTAATTTAAATTTTGTAATTCTGAACATGTTTTTTACACTGTTACTAGGAAGATATTTAGAAAAGAATAAATATCTATCTCATTTGCACTCTAGCAGAGCTGTGAAAAATAAGTTAATTTCATTATATAAATAGAGTCTTTTAGAACTTTACATGATTATTAAATTTAAGTATACTTATACCCTACTACAAGGATTTACCTTGACAAAACACTCTTATAGATAATTTATAGGAATAAAAATTGAATCTAAGTCTTATCCTTAAAATTATATTTATATAATAAGTAACTAATTAGCTACACTAATTGTGATGAAATTGATAGCTTAATAAACTTATAATTTACAATGGCAAAGTACTTAAAGGTTTCTAACTTGAGTAATATATATATCTGCTAGCTTATAGACAAATTTAAATACTAGATCTTAAGTAATATGAATACTTGTACATTCTTTAGGTGAAAGTAAAGTTCTATTCTAGATAAGGAAGATTAGGCTATAAATTAGACTTATAATGTGACGGATCACCCTATATGGTTCGTATATGACTCGGTAAAGATACCTCAGGCACGCTTCGCAAACGCTACTGAGCGAACTCAGATATCTCGGCTAAACGAAAGCTCAACTGGAAGATATCGTTCCTACGACGAACAGGGCAGACTTCAAGTGTTGAAGACAAGAAAAGACGAATATATTCTTTAAGGCTCGAAGATAACTCAAAGGCTCGTACAATGGTACTCGCAGAGAAGACAAGGTGGCTAAGGCTAAAGAAGGAAGGAAGGAAAAGACAGAAGACAAGAACAACCGCGCGCTTATATATCCATCCTTCACCCGAGCTGACAAAGAGATGACAAAGGAAATAGAAACACAAAGAACTAAGACCCGTTCTAGACCATCTCCTGATTCCCAATCGCCGAAACCTGTAGAAGAGTCAGGAATGGACAGGCCGCGATTAGTACTGTATTTGACTATGATCGCCTATCACCCTCTCGGGCCTCACTCCCGATTTGTGATAGTCTCTCGCGATACGAGTCTGATCGCCCGATCATGACCTCATGGCTGACTAGGCCAATGTCGCATCATGCCGATAGCCGATCACGTGCCCGTGGGGCTGACTTCCCGCGCTTAGTCAAGGCTAACGGCAAAGCTACACCATGCCACGTCACGCCACAAGGTCATGTGACAGAGGATCGTCTCCAGAGCGCTTAACACAATGGTGAAGGGTGAAGACGGCATACTCACATGTTGACAATCTAAGCGTAACCTCCATCATAGCGCATCGTCCAGGTACCTTGACGCTGACCACTACCGGTGTTCATAACATATAAGCTACTAAGGTTAGCAAAATTTCACCAGTAACTAAACCACTATACCAAAGTATAGCAAATGGTGGAGGGTCTCTAAATAGAGATTCTTCAGTCTTAATATCTACATATTAGCTACAAGATATTTTGAGTAATATACTCAGTATTTACATCATAGAATTTTATAGTTATCATGTAATAGAAACTACTTAGTAATAGGTGGTGATGCTTGATGCTTATATATCTTTTCTAGGATGTTTTATAATAGATTTATTTTCTATTTCTTTAGTTTCTTCTTTTTCTTTTCCTCTCTTTTTTAATATGATATTGAAAGACCTATAGGTTATAATTCCTATAGGAGTTTTATATATTAATTTTAAGCTATATTAACTAACTATCAAATGCCTGAAATAAATATTCCATAAGGTTTTATAATCATTAGAGTATAGAGAGCTTTTTTCAATCCTAATGAAAAAACACTTCTATGTAACTTACTGTTGAGGTGTAAAGG
>JABYPW010001638.1:0-14421 GCA_016880775.1 Phymatotrichopsis omnivora
CCTCCGCCCGCCCCCTTCACCTCCACCCCCATTTTCCCTAGAGACCGTGATCCCACTAGTATCCCCCTGGATACTGTCAGACAGGTGGAAGCACTCCGCAAAATCCAGGTCGACCTCGCAACCTCTGAGTTCGGGTAACTCCTGGGCTATAACACCACCAACGGAGACTTCTTCACAGGAGCCGATGCAGTTCACCAGGGAGCCATCAAGGCCTAAACCCGAACGAACTTCATCACCTTTTTTGCAAGAGACTTTCCCGCAATCCAACAGTCGCTGGCTTCTATCTAGTCTACTCTCTCCACCATTGCCAATACCCAGACGGACCTCGCCAACAGAGTCGCCGCCCTGGAGTCACGACCGCCCCTGCCTGTAAGTGAAACCCCAGCACCCATCGCTTAGGCCCTGCCCACCCCACCTGAAGTCCTTGAGTCACTCAAGGACATCCAAAAACAACAGAAAGTGACCGCGAAAGACCTCAGGAAACTTCGTTCGATCGCTACCACCTCCACCTCCCTCCCCGCCCCACAGCAAGCCTAGGATACTCAGACCTGGGCCCAAGTCGTCTCTAAAAAACAGAAGAAGAAAGGTGGCCTGGTCACCCAGAAGGACCTTCTACCAACCACCCCCCTTCCACTCCCACAATACCCCACCCGCCGCGACTGAGAAATTATTGTCGATATCAAAGAACCATCGGCTTTCGGCGAGGACGCTCACATCCAGATTCGCGACCGAGTCAACTTGGCCCTTGACAAAGCCAAAGCACCTTCGTTCCTGTGCATCCAGAGATGCCGAAACAACAATCCCACCACCCTCGTCCTCACTACCATGGAGACAGTCACCGCCGCCGCCGTCCTTTCCTACTGAACCGTCATCACGAAAGCTGTTGGCGAGTTTGCGGAAGTCAAAGGAATCAACTGCAATCACACATGGAAGAAGTACATTGTCCATGCCGTCCCCACTTCCACTGACCTCAACACCGTTGGACAGATGTCGAAACTCCGTCAAGAGATCTAGTGCTACAACTCCGGTGTTACCCTCGCCATGACCCCACGCTGGCTGATGTCCAGCTCTAAAATCAATAAACAGAATCACGGTTCACTCAGGATTACTGTCATCGACAACATCAATAAGGCCCATATTCTCAAGGGTCTCACTATTCTCAACAAGACCCGTTGCACTGTCAAGTACATTCCTTTCAGCGCCGACACGCAATGCTCCCGCTGCTCGAAGTTCGGACATCCAGTCCAGAACTGTCAGTCCTCTCCCTGCTGCCGCCTCTGCACCGGCTCCCATACCATCTCCGAACATACCTGCGGTGTCGCCGACTGCAAACAACTGAAAGGTTTCGCCTGCGAGAACACCGTTCTCCAATGCGCCAACTGCGCCGGCCCCCACAAAGCGAACGATCCAATCTGTATGATGATGATCCAGGCTAAGCTCACCGAGTCTAACAGGAAGGATAAGTCTACCACCATAGGCAGAGTTTAGTTTCTCTCCCCCTACCTCGTTTCTGTTCTTTCGTGATGTAACTAGTGTTTTTCTGCTTCGGTAAAGTGCGGAGGAGTTTGCGCGTTTCTCTTTCTCTCTTCTCTTTTATTTTTCTCTCCGTCGCATAGTCTGCATAGGGGGTTTTTCTTTCGTTGCTTTAAGGTTTGCCTAGCGATTGTTTTTCCCTGGTCGGCTTTTGTACGTAGTTGTCTGCGTTTCCTTCTCTTTCTTTTCTTCTTTTAGGGTTTTTCAGTATGAGTAGGTAGAGGATCATCGTGTACTTTTTGGTTATGTTCTTTCTCTTGGTTGAGTGTAAATGCCCCGCCAGGGCTATGCGATGTAAAATAACTTAATGGGAAAATCATATAAGTCGCTTCATGTTCTGCAGGCCTCTTGCACCTTCCTTCCCCCCCCCCACATTACATGGTCGGCTCTCGCGAATAATTCGCCTACCTTCAAGACAACCGACAAAGCTCGCAAAAACTCCTGTGGTTTAAAGATTCTATCCCATCACTCCCTGGCCCTCAGATAGAGGTTGGAGCACTGCTCACAGGCTGAGCTGAAAATAGAATAAGAAAAACCACGGTCAGAAAGAAAAATATCCCAACAAAACCCCATCGTCGTCTCCAGTGGAGAATCATCCACCAACCCATCGCAAAGACCTGAGAAGGTACCAGCCCTCGACCCCGCCATCATCAACAACCCCGTTCGCACTAGACTCCCATCATCCCAACCAACCCTCTCCAAGGCGCAAAGCGCCATCACCCCCAACCCTGATTTCCAAAGCCCCCACCTGCTCAACCAAGAAGATATCGCACCCCAAGACGAGTGGAAATGCGACTACAGACTAAACAAACAAGATGTACAATGCCTGCAAATGGCAGAAGAAAACCACCTCCCTGTCCAAACCCCAAGCAGCGCACCAACGTCCTCTTCAGGATACACCTCGATCATAAGACAAGGCCATGAAGATAACCAACTGCACCAGAGCATGGCAGAGGCCATGCACAGGCTCACCCCCTACTCCCCAACCCCTCAGCACCAGAGCACAGTAGAGGCAGCACTCGAACTCAACCCATACTCCCCAACCCCACAACACCAGAGCACGGCAGAAGCAATCCTAAAGCTATTACTGTACAACCCGTCCATAGACATAGACAGCGAAGGAAGCCCCGCCCCGACAAGCGCGCAACCTGATAGCAGCTACCTAACCTTCAGAGGTTCGCGTAGCAGATCTCACTCCACCCTCTCCCTACCACCACTCCCCAACTCAAACAGATCGATGCATGCAGACGACTCCGACACGGAATCGGACAAAACAATCAAACCAATCAACGACAAAGGGAAAAGAAGAGCACAAACGGTGCAAAGAGAAACCTTCTCACCTGTCCCCCTGCACCCCAGATACGAACAGGCAAGCATGATGCCAGACAGCGAGGGAAAATCCTTCCAACAACTAATCGACAACGACGACAAGAGAGTATTCCTCAAGGCTGAAGCCTTCGGAAGCATGGCACAGGCCCTAAATCACATCTGGAGAAAACTCGACGACATGCACACAGAACAATACGAGCTCAACGATTACACAAGAGAAATAAACAAACAACTCCGTGATCAAACCAAAGAAATCAGACACCTAAAAGCTACGGTACACAGACTAACCAGTGGCCCCCCGCCAGCGCTCCCCATCCCCCAGCCACAGAGCCAGACAAACAGCAGGAAAATGACACACCAGCCCATGGGGTCCCACATGGAAACACAAAAAACACCCAAGACTACCCAAAGTCCGACCCTAGAAGCAGGACCATCCAAACCTCCCACCCAAACCCAAAAAACCTGGGCACAAAAAATGGCAGAAGGAATCACCCCCACACAACCAAACTAAAACCAAAGCAATGGACAAAATAAAAACAGAACACAGAAAACTAAAACGTACCATATGACCAGAAGGGAATTGCACTCGCCTACGTTAGGAGTCGTACACCTACAGGTCACCAGAGCAAACCCCGAGAAACTTATGCTAGCCTACATTAAAGCCCTAGCCGAAAAAGGAGCCCCCACAGAATTAAGAAACCTAACAGTCAGAGTCAACTATAAGTCTACAGTAATCATCACCACCCCCCCTACCCTAGTCGCCAGATTGTTGGTTCCCTACATCGACACCCTCAACTACGGCACAAAAGTCAACACAAACCCAGAAGTAGAAAGAGACGGGTTCAGAGTCACAACAATGATTACAGAAGTCATCATCTACTCGGTCCCAACAGCATACCTCGGGGAGATCCCCGGCAACAAACTTACAGAAGAACTCTTCTATGTGGCAGACATCGAGATCGCAGCAGCAAGGTAGCTCAAAAGCGAAGAAGACTGCAAGAAAAACCTGTCAGGAGGAGCCTACGCTGGAATCGCAGTCAGAATCACAGAAGACCAAGTCGCAAAACTCAGAAAACAAGTGGTAATATTCAACAAAACCTGCAAGGTAGCAAAGTCCTGGAGAGCGAACCCCTCCTCAGTATGCTTCAAGTGTTTCAAGCTTGGGCACGTTAGTGCCATGTGCAAGGAAGAAAAAGAAGGATGCAACATCTGCGGCAACATGCACCTAGGCTTCCCCCACCACAACACCAGAAACCACATATGCCCCCTCTGCAAGTTCAATGGACCTTGCGAACACAATAGCCTCATCTGCACAAACTGCAAGGGAGAGCACAAGGCCACTGACCCAAACTGCCTAGACGCAAAAGGGGCAAAAGACCTATATGCCAGAGAACTTGAAGGGAAGAGAGCAGCATGGATGGATCAAATCGCAATGGAAACCGAAATGCACCCCGAAATATAAATGGACAAGAAAGAAGAAAAAATCCAGTGGGGGCTTGACCCACATCCAGTCTTTAAAATTTTACAACACAACTGCAATCGCTCACAAAGCAACTTCTAATCCCTCATGAACACAGCCATAACCAACAAGACAAACGTGGTCGCCGTCCAAGAACTACCCACATTCAGCAACGTCCCCCTGTCATATAACAGTTTCTACAGATTCTACCCAAGCAGCACAACGAGATCCAGAGTCGCCCTGTATGTCAGCAAGGCCTCCACAATCAACCCATTCCCCATCCGGAACAAAGGAGGGGATGAACAAGTAGTAAGACTATTCATCAACAAGCACAACTACCTGGACATCACAAATGTATACCTCCCACCAGCAACGAAAAAAGAAGACCAAAATTGGAAAGAAATCTTCACCAACAACAAAAACCTAGTGCTAGGAGACCTCAACTTCACCATCCCTGGTGGGGAGCAACCGACTTGCAAGAAACCGAAAGAGCAGAACCCATGGTGGAAAATGCAACAGAAGAAGGTTACTACCTGCTCAATGAACCAGACCAGCCCACAAGGATGGGGAACCCAAAACAGAACCAAAGGGACACAGTAATCGATCTTGCCCTCCGATCCCCAATAGCCACAGAATGGAACGCTGACTGGCAGATCTGCCCAGACGACCACTAAACCAACAGTGACTACGAAGTAATAGCAATCACCCTCTCCAAGCCAAACGGAACCCAACACAAAAAACTAACACTCGACTACTCCAAAGCTGACTGGGAAAAAGTCAAAGAAAACCTAGAGAACTGGGAGCCAACCCCCTTCGATATCAACAACCCAGATGGCTGGCTTGAGAGCAACAAAAACAGCATAATCGATGCAGCCAAAAGAAACAAAGTCCTCCCCATGAGAACCATCACCAACAAGTCTAAAGTGTGGTGGAACAACGACCTGGACAAGGCAAAAAAGAAAATAACCCAGGTAAGATACGAGGCAAAGAAGAATAGAAACTCGGAGAAAGCCCAAGAAAACTACCTGGCCCAGAAGAAAAACTTCAGAAAAATTATCCACAGCACCAAAAAAGACCACTAGAATAAGTTCCTCCAGGAGGCCACCCTCAAAGACCTCTGGACAGCACTGCAGTACACAAGGCCTGTAAGAGATTACCCCATACCCCCCATAGACGGAGCACAAACACCGGATCAGAAAGCCCAACCCCTCATTGACCACTACTTCCCGGAAGAAGCTGAAGACCCTCTCCTACCCCCCCTAGAAACCCCGGACGACACCAAGGGTATCACAGCAGAAGAAGTCAAGTACGCCCTAAGGAACACGTCCAACACAATGGCCTCAGGACCAGACGAGATCCAATATAACCTCTGGAAGAACATCCAGGAAGTAAAAAGCAATGCACTCCCAAAACTCCTCGATCCCCTACTGAAGCATGGAGTGCACCCAACCACATTCAAAAGAACGCGGGGAATAACGATCCCCAAGCTGAAGAAACCCAGTTACTCTGACCCTAACGCATACAGGTGCATCTTTCTCATCGACACACTGGCCAAAATCCTGGAAAAGATCGTCACCACCAGGCTATCCCAACACGCCATCGACTACCAGATGATCACAGAAAACCAGTACGGGGCCCTCCCCGGCCGCTCAACCATCGACACAGTAAATGCACTCAAACACGACATTTGGGACGCGAAAAACAGGGGAAAGAAGGTCACCCTCCTGTTCATGGACATCGAAAAAGGATTCGACAGGGTCAGCATCAAAGAGCTCCTCGAAATCCTGGAAGAGAACAACACCCCAAAGTACATCCAGCACTGGGTGGCCTCGTTCCTGGTGAACCGCCAGCTAGCATTCCTAGACCAAGGAACCAAATCAGCGTTCAGATCCATAAAAACAGGAGTCCCGCAGGGCTCCCCCATCTCCCCCCTCCTCTTCAACATATATGTCGCTCAGCTCACAAGGGACAGCGGGGCAGTAAAACTATATATATACGTAGATGACCTGTGTATCATGGCAGAAAGCAATAGCTACGAAGAAAACGTCAGAATCTTGGAAGAATACTGCAGAGGAAGACTACAGGAAAAACTGGAAAAGCTCAAGCTATCACTATTCCGAAGGGAAGACGGAACTCCAACACGTGAGCCCTGGACAACAAGACCCCAGACCCGACATCGAAGTACAAGGCAAGACCTTCAAACACCAAGAAAAGGTCAAATACCTGGGAATCATCCTCGACCAAAAGGAAAGCATCCTGGCCTACTGCTAGCACAGAACCTAGAGCGCGCAGTCAGCCACAGCTAGGATATTGAGACTATCCACTGGAGGAAAAGGCTTCAACCTAGCCATGGCCCTAAAACTAGTCAAAGTGGTGGTGCTCCGCTCACTACTTTACAGAGCGGACACCTTCCACTCATACAATATAACCGAAAAAGCCTACAAAACCCTCGACAGCACGATTGCCGCAGTGACCAAATGGGTATGCGGCATGTTCAGGAGCACTAGCAACCACAAAGCAATCGTGGAAGTAGGAGTATGGCCTGCCCACCTGCAGATCATAAGGTACCAAGCAAACTACGGGGCAAGACTGCTCACCATAGGACCCGAATACCCAAACTACAAAAGACTGCCACCCATGCTGGGAAGAAACAAAAACAGGCCAAAATCGCCGAAAGCGCCCACCTGGAAAGTAGAACCAGAGGGACAGCACTCCAGGAAGAGAATGCTGCAAATCGACGCAATGATCCACGCCATAAAGGAAGACCTGGGAACGAACACCCAGTCATCGTATCAACTCCCCCCACCGTCAAAGCCATGGCCCATAGACCCAAGAGGTAGGCCCAAGCTGGAGCCCTTCCCCGAAAACAAAGAAAAAGCAATCCAGGAGCACCCCAAGGTTCACCCTCCAGAACAGCTCACGCTCTACACGGACACCTCGCAAGTATGAAAAAACAGCCAAGTCGGAAACGCAGTACTCGCGTACCTAAACAACGCCCAAGTCAGAGGCAAATCCAAGACCCTTGGAAGCCAGGTCCACATCTTCGACGGAGAACTGGATGCGATCCTCGAAGCCCTCACATTAGCCCTAAAACTGAAGAGCAAAAAAGAGTTCACCACAGTCAAAATATACACTGACAACTAGGCAGCGCTCACAGCCTCCACCAACCCCTACCCCAGTCCCACCCAGTACATAGTGGCAAATATCTTCGGCCTCAACCTTGAACTACAAAACCTAGGAATCGCGATGACCCTCGCCTGGGTTCCAGCTCACAAAGGGATAGCAGGCAACGAGAAAGCTGACCAGATAGCCAAAGCCATGTCGAAAAAACCTGAACCCAAAAATGAAAAAGGCACCAACAAAGAGAAACGGAGGCTCATCACGAGGAGCAACATCCAGACGAAGACCAAGACAAGACTACGAAAGCTGTTCGAAGATTTCGCCGGCAGACCCATCCCCAAAACCGATGCCTATAACTCCCTCGACAAATACGTCGCCGCGAGAGCGTACCAGTTCAGAACAGGGTACGCATACATCCCCAACCTCCTACACTACAACTAAACCCAGAACATATGCATATACAGTGAAGAACAGTCCGTAAAGCACTATCTCATCAAATGCACAACCGGCACCGCCTGGAGACACCTAATTCGAAAAGGGACCACAATCGAAGACCTACTATACAAGAACACTGACCTCTGGACTAAACTCGTCGAATACGGCCTCAGAAGGCCCCCCGACCCACCACCGGAACCCCCGAAGGTAGTGATAGCTGTAAGAGGAGGATCTAGTGGAAAGAAAAAGGAGGAAGTCGCAGCAGGCTAGAAGGAACTCGAGCTGGAAACGCCGGGCGGGGGAAGCTTTTTCTTTTTCTTTTTCTTCATCCTTTTTCCCTTTTCCTTTTTTCTTTGTTCCTTTTTCTTTTTTCCTATTTCTTTTTCGGTTTGCTAGCACGAGTAGGAGGAGTACCATCCTGTTTTCTCCGGTTATGTTCTTGCTTTTAATTAAGTGTAAATGCCCCGTTGGAGGAAATTGGGATGTAAAATAACAGTAATGGGAAAGTCATATAAGTCGCTTCATGTTCTGCCAAGGCCTCTCAGTTCCCTCTTCCCCCCCCCTACATTCCACCCTCGGCTATTTCGAAGCTTTCGCCTACCTTCACGATAGTCAGCTAAAACCCAAAACAAAACTCCCATGCAATACTATACATATCCCATTACCGCCTGGCCCTCGGATAGAGGTTGGAGCACTGCTCACAGGCTGCGCTGAAAATAAGATACTACTGTCATGGTCGGAAAAAAGCAAAATGTCCCAAAACAACCCCATCGTCATCTCCAGCACAGAAACCTCCCCCCCATCCACCCTAAGCACCGCCTCTGAGGCTCACTCCGCCATCACCCCCCCCTCCAACCCCTCTAACCCAGTAGTCATCCAACAAGACCCCAATATCCACAGCTGGAGCCAAGATTACAGACTTACCGAAGCCGAAGTTGAAAGAATCTAGTTCGCCGAAGAAAACCCCCTCTCGCTTAGAGGCTCCCAAGCCACCCCCATTAGCACCCAGTCCACAGGACACACAACCATCATTGAACAAGCTCAATAAGTAAACGCCACCATCACTCAACCCAACAATATTGTTGAGATCGCCTTCGCCCTACCAGGATCCCCCCTCACCCAACGAAACGACACCCCCCCACTCCAGAGTACCACCGAGGCCATGGAGCTCTTTTCAGACTACCAGCCCGCACAATCGCAAACATACGACCCAACATCGCCCCTGATCAACAGACAGATTCCCATCGAGGAACTCTTCAAACAAGCAACCCCAACCAACTCGTTCTCCACCTTTGCAAACCTAAGGTCCCGAAGCACCTCCATTGTATCTAATAGGTCGATGCACGCCAGAAGCGAGTCCAGCGACGACTCGAACCACACTGCAATCCCCCTCGAGGAAAAAGGGAAAAGAAAACTAAATGAAACCACAAGGCCCACCCTCTCCCCAATCCCCCAAACTGACCGCTACGAACTGGCAAGAATGATGACAGACAGATAAGGCAAAACCTTCCAGTACGTAATTGACAATGACGAAGAAAACAACAGTCAAGTCAAAACCTCCGAAGTCTATGGAGCAATAGGAACAGCACTAAACCACATCTGGACAAAACTAGACATCATGCACAAAGAAAATAGTGCCCTCAAAAGAACAATCTTAGAACTCAAAAACCCAATGACCACCCAGGGAGGAGAGCTCTCCTAGCTCAGAAAAGCAATCGCGCAACGCCCTACCCCCACAGTCCCACCAAGACAACAACCACCACCAAAACAAACCCCCTAAACCCCCCCAGCCCTACCCACTCCCCCCCCCAAGAATACCCGAAAACAAAAGAAAACCGAATCTCCCACCTCGACCCAGACTACCGATAGCAAAACCGGAGAAGCATCCAGACCAAACTGGGCCCAGATTGCAGCAGCCAACGCCCCCTCCAACAATGCCCCCCAGCAAGGAAAACGAGCCGTAAGGCAACTAAAGCCCAGAAACGAATGCAAAACATACCCAGTCCAAAGAAGAGAACTGTACTCCCCCCTCGCAGAAATAGTAAAACCGACCACAGCAAACGCCAACCCAGACAAACTCAGAGAAGAGTACATCAGAATACTCTAAGACAAAGGAGCCCCCATCGAACTAAGAAACATCTCAGTACGAGTAAACCACAAGTCCACTGTCATTATTACCACCCCCCCCCCTACATCCCAGCTAGCTCCCTAGTCAAGTACACTGACGACTTCAACTATATCACCAAAAAGACAACCAACCCAGAATTGGAAAGAGAAGGCTTTAGAGTCGCAGCATCAACTGTCGAACTAATCCTACACTCGGTGCCAACGGAACCACTTGGCAAAATCCCAGTCCACAACCTCCGCACTGAGCTCTCATACGTCGCCGACGTCGAAATCTCAGCAGCAAGATACCTAAAACCCAAAGAAGCCAGAAGCCAAAACAACTGGGGAGGAGCATTTGTAGCGGTAGCCATCAGAATCCCTAAAGAACAAGCCCTGAACCTGGGAAAACAAGTCACCCTCTTCAACAAAGTTTGCAAAGTTGCCAGATCCTGGCACATGACCCCTATAACCCAATGCTACAAGTGCTTCAAATTCGGGCACACAAGCGCAGCATGCAAAGAAGAGTTGAAAAACTGCAGCGCATGTGGCAATCACTACAGGCCCATGTTCCCCCACCATGCCACAAAAGACCACAAGTGCCCAGACCCCAGCTGCCAAACCTTCGGACCCTGCAACCACTACAAACTATGCTGCGCCAACTATAGACAAGAACACATAGCTACAGACAGAAATTGCCCAGTAAGGCTAGAGGTGTATGTAGCCTTTACAAGAGAAATGGAAGAGTGTAGGAAAAATTGGATCGACTAGATCAGTAGTAAAATGGAAGAAAGAAGACCTGTAAATGGATAACGACCACAAGACGATAACGTGGGGAATCGACCCACATCCTATCTTTAAAATATTACAGCACAACTGCCAAAGATCACAGGCAAACTTCTAATCATTAATGAACACAGCAGTCCAGAATAAAGCCAATGTCATCGCAATACAAGAACCTCCCACCTTCAACAACATACCCCCAGCCCATGGAAGCTTTCACCGCTTCTACCCCAGCCAGACTACCAGATCTAGAGTAGCACTCTACGTTAGCAAAAGTGCCAAAATCAACCTCTTCCCTATAAGAAACAAAACCGGAGATGAACAAGTAATAAGACTCTTCCTCAACAAGCACAATTACCTGGACGTCACCAACCTATACCTCCCCCCCGCTACCTGAAGACAAGACCAAGAATGGGACGAAGTCTTCACCCCCAACAAAAACCTAGTAATAGGAGACTTCAACCTCCACCATCCCTGGTGGAGCCCCACCGACCGACACGAAACGGAAAGAGCGGAACCAATGGTAGACAAAGCCTGCGAACAAGGCTACTACCTCCTCAACGATGTAGACACACCAACCCGAATCGGCTCCCCAAAACAAAACCAATGGGACACCATAATAGACCTCGCCCTCCTCTTGCCCATGGCTACTGAATGGCAGACAGACTGGCAGATCTGCCTGGATGACTGCCAAATAAATAGCGACCACGAAGTAATAGCCATAACCCTCTCGAGACCAGGAAGCAGCAACAGGAAAAGAGTCTGCCTCGATTATGCCAATGCAGACTAGGACAAAGTCAAAGCCAACCTCGACAACTGGGAACCCTCGAAGTTCAACCTACAAAACCCAGACAGATGGTTAGAGACCAACAAGGACCACCTAATAAAAACAATGAAAAACAACAACGCCCTCCCCATGCAGACCATCAAGTATAAGGCAAAGGCCTGGTGGACCAAAGATCTCACAGCAGCAAGAAAAACAATGACCCAAGTAAGGTACGAAGCAAAAAACTACAAAAATAGTGAGACAAAACAACAAGAATACAAAGACAAAAAGAAAGCGTACAAAAAACTGCTGTACCACAGGAAGAAGTCACACTGGAATGAATTCCTCAAGGAGGTTAGTCTCAAAGACCTATGGACCGCTCTCAGGTACACCAGACCAGCCAGAGACTACCCCCTCCTACCTGTGACCGGAGCAGAGACCCCAGACCAAAAAGCCCAAGCCCTGATCGAACACTACTTCCCCAACAAACCTAATGACCCCCCAGTCCCCCCTCTGGAACACACGGACTGCTAGGAAGAGATAACCCTAGAGGAGGTCACCTATGCCCTAAGGAATACGGCCAATACCACAGCCCCGGGCCCTGACGAAATCTAATACAACCTGTGGAAGACCCTGCACAGCACCCTACCGGAGATCATCCCCAAACTCCTCAACCCCCTACTGGCCCATGAGGTGCACCCGGCCAGTTTCAAAAAGACCCTAGGAATCGCACTCCCAAAACCTAAAAAGCCAGACTACAGGTCACCGAATGCCTACAGATGCATCTTCCTGAGAGACACCCTCGCCAAGATACTAGAGAAGATAGTAGCCCTCCGCCTCTCTCAGCACACCATAGACAACGACATGATAGCCACAAACCAGTACGGAGCCCTCCCGGGGAGGTCCACAATCGATGCTGTCAACGTCCTAAAACACGACATCAGAGACACCAAGAATAGGGGAAAAAAGGTCTCCCTCCTCTTCGTCAACCTAGAAAAAGGATTTGACAGGGTCAACAAAACCGAACTCCTAGAAATCCTAGAAAAAGGAGGAACCCCCAAGTACATTAGAAACTGGATCACCTCATTTCTCACCAACAGACAGCTAGCTTTCTCAGATAGAGGAGCAAAGTTGGCATACAGAACAATACAAACCGGAGTCCCGCAAGGATCTCCCATATCCCCCCTCCTATTTAACATATACGTCGCAAGGCTAACAAGAGACAGCGGGGCACTAAAAATGTACATGTACGTAGACGACCTCTGCATTATAGCCGAAGGAGAGACATATGAAGAGAGCACAAGACAGCTGGAAACCTTTTTCAGAGAAAAAATGGAGAACAGGCTGGACAGCCTAAAGCTATCACTATCCGAGGGAAAAACAGAATTTCAACACGTCAGCCTAGGAATCGAGCTAAACCTCCCAAGCATCAACATCCAGAACCAAACCTTTGAGCACAAACTGACCGTCAAATACCTAGGGTTCATGCTCTACGAGACTCAGTTCATTCTCCAGCACTGCCAGCACAGAGTCAGGATCGCCCAGGCAGCGCTGTACAATATAATGAGGCTCTCAACGGGAGGGAAAGGTCTAAACCCAGCAATGGTACTCAAACTAGTCCAAGCGGTAGTCCTGCCCAGCCTACTGTACGGAGCTGACACCTTCCACCCATACAATATCACCCATAATTCCCACAACACCGTACATCGCTGCATATCCGCCAGCGCCAAGTGGGCATGCAGAATGTTTCAAAACACTAGCAATCGGAAAGCCCTAATCGAGTCAAGGATCTGGCCAGCTAAATTACAAATCCCAAGGTACCAGTGCAACTACGGGGCACGGTTGCTCACGATCAACCCAGAACACCCAAACTTCCACAGACTCCCCCCAATGCCAGAAAGAAACAAAACAAGACCAAAGTCCCCAAAAGCGCCCACCTGGAAGGTGGAACCAATCGGATAACACTCAAGGAAAAGGATGCTCTAAATCGACGCAATGATCCACTGCATAAAAGAGGACATTGGCACCAACACGATGAGTTGGTACAGGCTCCCCCCCCCACAAAGACCCTGGCCCATAAGCAGCACCGGTCACTGCAAGATAGAACCCTTTAAAGACAAAGAGACAGCATTAGCCCAACACCCAAGCAACACCCCCAGAACCAGCTCACCCTGTATACCAATGCCTCCCAGGTGGGAAAGTCTAGCCAGGTCAGAAATGCAGTGGTAGCATATCTAGACAGGAAACAAGTCACCGGAAAGTCCAAAACCCTGGGATCCGGAGTACACGTCTTTGACGGTGAACTTGACGCAATCGCGGAAGCCCTCAAACTCGGCAACAAGCTCACCCAAAAACTCAACTTCGACTTGGTAGTCATGTATACAGACAGTCAAGCTGCCATCACTGCCGCAGCTAACCCATACCCAAGCCCCACCCAGCATGTGGCCAAGACCATCTTTGAAGCCAATGCAACTATAGTGAGCGCCCAGATCGAAACCGAACTTATATGGGTCCCCGCCCACAAAGGCATCACCGGAAATGAAAAAGCTGACCAGATGGCCAAGGCAAAATCCCCAAAAACCAGAGGACCACCCTAAAAAAGGCACCACCAAAAAGAAGACGATAACCCCATCCATCGTCCAGTCCAAAACCAAAAAACGACTCTGGGGAAAATTCAAAGAATATGTGGAAAGAAAGATCCGCAAAAAGCCTGACCAGTACACCATGTCCGAGAAGTACATCATGCCCCGCTCCTCCCAGTTCCGAAATGGCAGATCCTACGTCCTGAATATGCTACCATACCAAACTGATCAAAACATTTGCACCTGCGGACAGCCCCAATCCATCGAACACTACCTACACGAATGTCCCACCCCCGCCCCGTGGCGAGTGC